>OMLF01047027.1:0-10784 GCA_900302615.1 Holocentrus rufus
GACGTTGAAGTTTTTCTGGTCTTTTCACTGACCTAGCAGAGATTTACTAGGGTGGTTTGTAGCCATTTATCCATATAAATCTATGATATTAAAATCAGCAAGACCCCAAAAGTTTCCTGATAATGTTACTCCTAGTGGCTAATGATGTGCAGATTTTGATGTCTGTGCACCAGAACATGCCTACAGACAATACACAGCATTCCTGGTTAGCTGTTTCAGTTTGACACCATTTTGTTATGTGATGGGATGTCTTCATCTCTTAAAGGAATACTCCCAGACTGAGACAAGATGGTCAATACCATTTTCACCTCTGTACGTCCACTGGTTCCGTTCTTATGGTTAGCATTAGCATAAATACTTGAAGTCTACAGGAGTCATTAGCCTAGCTCTGTCGAAATGAGAAAATAAAGCTAACAGCAACTCTGAAGCTGTCTTATTTACACAATGTATCGTGTGTATTTGACATACACAATGGTAATTTTAGGAGAAGATAGATGTTAGGACCTATAACAGCTGATCACTTGTATCCTTCCATCTGTGTTCAACAGTCATCTAACTGTTGAATCTAATTTCTACTAAAACGACTTCTCCGCAAGACAGCTTGAGAGTTGCTGTAAGGTTTATTTTTTTCACTTTGACGCAGCTAGGCTAATGACTCCTGTAGACTTCAAGTCTTCATGCTAAGCTAACATGAAATGCTACCCATAGGAACCAAATCAGTGGACGTACAGAGGTGAAAATGGTATCAAAAATCTTGTCTCAGTCTGGGTAAGTAGGAAAAAGGGTATTTTGCCCAAAATAGTGGAGTATTCCTTTAATAATTCCTAATGTGACAATTCCTGGCTGTGTTAAAAATTAAAACTATATGAGCAGAGACATAGTTTTTAGTGTTCATTTTGTTATTTACCTTTCCAACAGCAAGACCTCCGGCCACTGAGCAGATAACTCCGCCCACTTTCACCACAAGCGTCTGTTGAACAAACACACACACAATATGCAAGGTGATGGATAATGCTCCTTCCTGTGCCATGATAGTGGTCCAAGTAACTGCAGCGATATGTGTGTACCTTGAGTCGCACAACCCTGGGAATCTTGACTCCATTCAGGTAGCACTTTATCTGAGGTATACCACTTCCTGCTGCTATAGGCTGGAGACAGGGTGAGGAAGAGAGACACAGAGAGATAAACATGCAAAATGGAAGAAACTGAAACATTGATTTATTATTATAGCAATAGCAAATGAGAGGATGTAATTTTAAAATGATTACAGGTACAACAGTGATGCGATTTAATGAGGTGCAGCTGTGTACCATTAGCTGCACTGAGGAACCCAGAATCAGAGTAAACTGCATCCTTGATGTAACTACTTAATTGTGTTTGCTGGGTATGTGTAGTACAAAAAGTGTGAGTACATGATAAAAACTAAATGGAAACAAGACTGCTCACTGGTTCACAGGAGATAGCAACTTTTTGAGAATTTTTGTCAATGGTGAAACACTGATTTGATCAATCACGTGACTGACTGGAACTGCGTGTCATAGAAAAATCCACAGCAGTTCCTGATCACCACCAAACCCAACTGTGGCAACCCAGAATGACACAAAACAGGAAAAGCAACAGTTCTGGAGCAGACAGATCGACCAAGAACATTTGCAGAAGTAGCATCTATGACACAATTCTAGACAATGTGCATCTGAGAGTGCTTGAGGTTTACAATGAAGAACACACAAGAGGAAGAGGACAGCAATGTTGCAGTAAAAATGCACGGAAATTGTCTCCAAACCAGAAATCCTGTTACTTCTTCGGAAAGATCACACTTCATGCATCGTCTTACCTCAAAGAAGGCAACTATGACGGCTCCCACCATGACGAAGGCGGAGTTGAGGACGGCCCACAGGATCAGAGAGATGGACAGGCCGCCCACCTCTGTGAACTTCTCGATGTCTGAGAGGGTCAGAGGTCAAGGAGCATGGAAGCAGCCAAACACACACACACAATAATACCATTCATCAGCAGGTCATGAACTTAGCTGCTCAGGAGAAAACGTATAAATAGTCAATCAGCTGGAAAATTAATATCAGCCACCAAATGGTTAAACGGAGGTCAATTTTTTACTGTGGCTGCTAAGATTGTCAGGTATCGCTCACTTCGGCAGGTAATCAAGGGTACAACTCTATTCTAAAAACAATTTGGCTTGTGAAATACTTAAAAGTGTCTGGTGAATTTTGTAACTTGCAGGCCACTGTGACCAATGGAAAAAAGGATAATTGTTCTTTTAATAAATAAATGAGCCTAAACTTGAAATATAATTTGAAAAATTAAACAATAGAGAGGAACATAAATTCATACTTGATTTCAGTATTTTTTTTTTTATTCAATTGTGACTTTAGTTGAACCAATCTTTTCTTCAGTGGCTATTTTCAGTTGGAGACACACATTCTGTTGTGAGGCTGTCTCTGCATGGAAAGCATTTCAAAGTTTGACAGAAAGAAATGGTGCATTCATCTTCTATCAGGCAAATCAGAAAAAGCAATTTTCTACTGGCAAGACTAACTACCATAACTTTTTTTTTTTTTTTTAAAGCAAGACGATGCTAATCATGAACAGTGTCCACTGATTTTGCAGCCAAACGCAATGCTGTTTGGCAACTGACTCTATGGTCCCGGATGTCGGAGTTTCCCACCAACATGTGAGCACATCAGAGGAGATGCCGACTTTTGAAATCAATGCACTAAATTACCATGCCATGACACAGTAACTCTGACATAAATAAACCAAAGCAGGATGTTCACTGTGAAATATTATCGAACTCAAACAAGTCCCAGTATCTCAACATTGACTGGATACTGAAATGAATGGAAATGAAAGGCTTTGTAGAACATAGGAAAGATGCATTCAAACATCTAAAAAAGTATAATGATGCTTTGGAAACTAATTGGTCATAACGTAAAGTATACATTGTAGTGAGTAAATAGCAATGTTTTTTTTTTAAGCAAGACAATGAACCCCTAGCTTATCATCTGCCTTTATGATTGCATTTCCCAGCATGCATGGCTGATAAGGCAGTTTGCATAGAGCTTGATATGATAGTAGTAGGTCAACAAAATGTATTGTGAGATTTAATTTTTCACACAACCAGGAATGGCCACATTATGAACTATAAAGGAATACTCCAATGTTTTGGGCAAAATACCCTTTTCCAACTGGTTGGGTTCTAATGGTTAGCATTGTTAGCTAAGCGTAAAGAGTTGAATTCTACAGGAGTCATCAACCTAACTCTGTCAAAGTGAAAAAATAAACCTAAGAAAAAAAAAATCTAAGATGTGTATTTCAAATACATGATACATTGTGTAAATAAGACATCTTCAGAGTTGCTGTAAGGTTTATTTTTTCACTTTGACAGAGCAAGGCTAATGACTCCTGTAGACTTCAAGTCTTTATGCAAAGCTAAAATGAATTGTTATCCATAGGAACCAAACCAGTGGACGTACAGAGGTGAAAACGGTATCAAAAATGTTGTCTTAGTCTCGGTAAGTTGGACAAACGGTATTTTGCCCGAAACGTTGGGGTATTTCTTTAAGAGATATTCTGAAGCATTAAACAAAACACATCAAGTCAGTGTTTGGGTTTTGACAGCACATCAGGATACTCTCTTTGACAACTTGGTATTTAACCCCTGCCAGCTTCTCCACCACGATGTCTATGAAACAGGCGATGAGGCCGGTGAGGAAGCCGATCAAACCACAGACCACCCAGCGGCTGATCTCCAGGCAGCGGAAACTCTGCGGACAGAGACGGGAGAGGAGCGTGTGAGGAGAAAATGAAGCACGAGAAAGAGGATGTTGAAAATGGTTGGGAAGGAGGAAGAGGAGCACATATACAGAGTGTTTAAGAGAATGACAGAGAGGAGCAAGCGAGGAAAAACAGATAGCAAGAGAGAGACCAGGGGAGAGAAAGAGAGAAGCGGAAAGCCTGAATACATGGTGAAATATTAGTATGTGACATATGATCACGTGACTCTCTGTGAACCATATAGATGCCCGCTCTCACCACATAACTCATCCTCCTCTCCTCTTCCAGAAACAGCTGGTTCTCACTGTTGTCGTAGTCCAGACTCTGGAATTATACACACACAAACAAAATCAAAATAATGACTAATTAAATATAATTAAAACTGAGGCATGTACTGAGTAAATAGGAACTAAACTGAGGGAAATAAGTCGTTTAAGAGATTTCTGATCAGCAGAGATCTCGAATATGTGACAAAATAAACGGTATATGTGCACACCATTGGATCAGTGTCAGTAAGTTCACAGCAAACTCTGTAATATGTTGATGCAAAGCAGATCTTATCAACAGATGCCAATTCCCAGCCTGCTTAAGAGATTACTGCCCTCCACAACATTTTGTCAGCATTTCACAGCCTTCGGTTTTAATTCTGCAACGGTGTTCATAATTCATTTTACTCACTGTGGTTGCCTGCTTTGTTTAGCAGCGCCAGAGGGTGTGTGCAATGTGTGAACCCGTGTTAATGGCAAAAACAGGGTGACATGGAACCATTTGTTTACCTCATATTTGAGCGAGAGCAGCTTCTCGTTGTGAGGGATTTCTTTGGGTCGCCCCCTCAGCGAGTCCTGCAGGGAAAGGGGTCAGAGAGAACAAAGATGAGCACAGAAACACCGATCTATGACCTTTGACCCCTGAATCACGAGGAACTGAGAAGTCGGTGACATCACAGGGATCGAACAGGGCGGGTCTGACAGTGGTGGCCATCATAGCATTCCACAAGGTTTTGAACAATATGAGCAAATCATATTGCTTTCATCGATCTGACGCTCCAAGCTGCAATATGTACGATTATTGAATATAAACGAATCATTGCCAAGCTGCTGTATGTATGATTATTGAATGTAAATGAATCACTGGAAAATTGCCATTGCAAACTGAAATCAGCACGCGGGACATTTTCAAAGCGAGCCTTGTTTGACAGGCAGATCAGACTGACATATTGCAGCTTTAGTCTTCAATGCTGTTTAAAGCAGAAAAGGCATCATGTCAAGACAGGAGAAATTACTTTACTGTGAAAAAACAAACAAACCAGCGTTTCCTCCAAAATCCAGATTCTTAACACTGTAGAATGAACTCTAAATTTAGATCAAGTGATGCTAAAAACCCAACTCAAACACAGACTGAATTCTTGTAAACATGGTGGCGCTCTTCAGTGTAGATTATTCATTAGTGAAGGAAACGCTGGTGCACACAGAGCAGAAATTTATACATCATTCAAGAGAGAGAATCTTTCATGCATATGAGCCTGCAACAGGCAATTCAAATGGACAGTACATGCAGAGTGTTAAATGGGTCTGTGTCACACAGCTGTGACCCATATGTACAGCCAGGGAATCAGCAACAGACCAAATATAAAAAGAGACATAATTCACATTTACATGCACAGAACAAAATGCATTATGCATCACTAATTATCTTTGATCTATCAGCTAAGATCAGGCAAACCAAAAGCATGGTCAGTCACATTCCCACAAGCCAGCAACAGCAGAGCTAAATGTAATGTTTACTGCCATGGAGGGCAACTGGTGTGAGGTACAATCAAACTAAAAAAGGGCAAAACAGCCTCAAGCTGCTCATACTAGTCAGTCATAAATACTCTCGTTTTTTCTTGATGTGTGTGTAAGCAGTTCCAGCCAAATTTGCAGTGTTTTTAAGCTTTAGTAGTCAAAAATTCATTCTCCTTGAAACAGACAGATCTTGGAAAAGGCTTTGGCTACAAAGCCAGCAGCTTTGGAATCCACTTTCTCCACTTGGTGTTTATTTTAATCTTATGGTGACAAATCTGTGGGATCAAACCCAGTCTCTGAAAAACACCGTTCAGGAATGAACACTTTATCAAAGGGACGGTTGGCATGAATTCCTCATTTGCACTGTGTCATGGCTGAAACCACAAGACAGTTTCCAAGCTTGTGCCATTGACACACACCTGATGAGTCAACTGCATTGCGGTGGACCCTATTTATGAGTCTTTTTCATGTTAGGTTTTCCATGTTAGGCCTCTATTGTATTCTGCAGCAAGTAGCCAAACTGAATGAACAAATTTCCCTTTGTTCACCGGGTAAAAATGTCCTCAGTTGAACTCTTAACCACATCAGCCTGCTTTCTACAAATCAAGAATAAAAACCTGATAAGCACAGGCACTCGACTTGACTAGAATTTAGTGTGAAAGCCACACACACCAATACACACATAAGAACTTGAGGTCAAATCACACTAAAGGCTGCTTGAGTGCATTTGCAGGAAGTGAGCTGACTGTTTTGTGTTGCTTCTGGTTGCTTTTGTCCTGGCTGGGGTAAGGTGAGGTTAATCACTCTAGTCAGTGAACTACATTAGATGACATGAGGACTGCAGTAATCAGGTCCAGGTCTAAAAGGGTCCAGCTAAGGATCTTGATGGAGTGATGACTTGATAGACAGACGGACAAACAGGGAGAAAATGATCCGAACTCAGACTTTACCTCATCTGATGCCATCTCTTCTTCCAAATCCACCGTGCTGAGTCTGCCTATCTGAAATATACTGCCTCCTCCAGATAGCTACAGACCAAAGACATTACAGACCGCAAAAGAAAAATATTTGGCTATGTGTAGCATTCTGTAGGTTGGCGTGTAACATTTGATGGACGTCAGCTAGCTAAATGTAAAGTGTTGTTTTCATATAGAAGACACGCATGTGCATGAATGCATGTGTGACACTTTGTCAGATGGTTGCAACATTGTCCAGAATGAGCAGGGTCGTAATTGATTAGTTTGCTCTATTCAGTTAGACATTAGGATCCGTTATATGGCGACTGACTGACTAGTTCTGATGGCCGAATTACAAGAAAGAGGAAGGTGGAAGTTCTGATGTTTTAGTTTTATTTGGACAGAGCTGAATGAGTCAATCGATCAGCTGACAGGAGTAACGTATAACTAATGTCACTTTCAGTAACGTTATGTGACCAACTTCTGTGCAAAGTCAATTATTAACTTTTAAACAGCTGACTTTCTCGCAGCTACTCCTTTCAACATTTTGACAGCTAGCTTGTTGTGGTTTGCTAACATCCCTACTGCTCGCATGCCTTGTCATGCCTCAAAACAAAGTTGCCTAGTAATCAAATGCATTCATAGCCCAGCAATTCAAAAACATGACTTAGCTTAACCTCACAGTTTCCTGTAAAAACACACGGCACAACATCTTGCTAGTTCTGCAAGAGCCATGCAGCAGGGAAGCTAGCTAGCCTACCAACATGCTAACATTACCTGTCTGGAGTAGCGGGGCTGCTCGGAGCCATTGAGCAGCGGCGTCCCTTCCCCGGTCGCCCCAGACTCGTCAGCTCGGCTGGACCACGACACTTTCTTCGTGATGTTGGCCATGGTGGCCTCCGACAGCTCGCCACTCTAACAAACGCTGCGATAGTTAATAAAATGCAACTGTTGCTGGCTAACTACAGCGAGTCCTCAGCCCCCCATCATCATTCATAACTCGTGACGCTTTGTAAGGGTCGCGTGCGGGGCCAAAAATATCAGTTGGAAGCGGAGAATGCTGGGTACTGAAGTTTTTGAAGGAGGAATCGCTGCAAATAAGTCATAGGGCTCTCTGTATTAGCAGACTATGACGCTTTGTTTATCACACGGACCCTTTCTACTGGAACTAAACATGAAGTGTGACATTACACATGAAAACGTCTAATTCTAGTCACTTGATAGATTCTGCGGAAACAGTATCTCATAATTTGTCTGTTCAACATGAATGAGTCAATTTGGAACTGGGGAGACACTCAACTCATGTGAATCCGTTTATTTCTTTTTAGAGCTTGGCTATCAATAAAAGAAAGAAAGTCTCAAACTGCATAGTAATCAGTGATAAACAAGATGTTTTCCTCTTCCTTTAATTCTGCACTAATATAATATTAAAAAAACTCAAAACTCTCTTTATATACACAAATACTGAAAACAAATGTCAGTCCATTTGTTCAATGAAATAAAGCCTAATGCAGTTAATTTTAAGTAAGAAAAAAAAGACCATAAACAAACATTATTTTGTACAATACAATATGTGATGATAGTGATAATGATAATCAAAATACAGTCTTTAAAACTGATTTAAAGATTTTGGAGGCAAAGAAATCAGTAAGGAACTGAAAGAATATGTTATTACTTAATTAAAAGGATTACAGAGGCAGATGATCAATGAGCCTTTACGGACATTGTTCAGAAAGTATTTTTGACAGCAACCAATCCACCATTTAAAGATATTCATTCCAAGAACTTAAAAAATTGTCTTACAAATGATTTCTGGCATGAAAGTAGTTAATTAATTGACTTATTTACTGTTACAGAATAAAAACTTTTCATTTGAATCCTTCTCTGTAACTTCATTAGGCACAGAGCTCCAAGCACTCACATGCTACCTGTTTCACCTTCCCATGCACCTCTTTTATATCCTCCATGCCAAGCACCACTCCTCTGGGCACCCCTCTCCCATCTGCCACCCCCTCCACCTCTAGGGGGCTCAGCACCCGGTCCCAAACCCTGAACCCAGCCACGCGCCCAGCAAAACCCTCTGCAGCGTCGAACCCTCCCCCTACTGTGTCCTGCTCCTGCCCCAGCACCACCGACCCACCGCCGGGAACCTCCCAGCCCTTTTGGAAGTTGGAGCCTGAGGAGGTGAGGCGTCTGTCGGTGTAGTGCCAGAAACGCCCCTGAATGGAGGACCAGAGGATGCAGAGGTGGTGCCAGCGGCCATCCAGGAGCGAAATCGCTGGGAGACGCCGGTACACAGGGTCTCCAACGACGAAATCCAGGGTTGGGGAGGAAGTGGAGGAGGAGGAGAGTGGTGAGGAAGAAGGTGAGAATGCAGGGGGAGAGTAGGAGGAAGAGGCAGAGGAGCTGCGTCCATACAGGACCAGCTGGTTGTCATTTTCGTCCGTGGCGTAGGACAGCAGCGTGCCAATGTGTTCGGCCTCCACACGGAGCCACAGACATACAGAAAGTTCAGGAAGGTTGGGGAAGCTCAGGGAGAAGGTGACGTAGTTCTCCACTGAGGCAGAGGGAAACAACAGCATGGAGTCCACGTTACAGACTGCAGAAAGAGAGAATAAATTCAGTCTGGTAAATCGTATTGTGGGCGAATTCAGTTCTGTGAAATACAGGAAATCGATAATAAAAACTGACAGCAAAAACGTTGTAAAGAAAAGGCACAATTGAAATCTCATCCCTTCTGTAAGGCTTTGATTTATGGTTAGGTGACAAGTCAAGGCTGAAGGAAATACAAATCCCCTTGTCACCCACACACACACACACACACACACACACACAAAGTTACAGGATTGTGCGGGAAAACCACATCCATGATAACAAAAGCCAGCTGACAGCTATAGGAGTCACGTTCCCCTGGACATGTTTGGCCTTGGATGTAGCAGTAAAACAGGGCTCTAAATCATGAAAACAGAGCAGTGTCATCACTATTAGCTCATTGAAGGACTGACTGAGAGAAACTCGCAGGGATGAAAAAAGTACTCACACACCCTGTAAAAGGAACAGCATGAAGGAAAAATATTCCATCAAAAGTAGTCCTTCGTTCAAAATGTTACTTAGAGGAATACTCCAACATTTGGAGCAAAACACCCTTTCTCCAACTTACCCAGACCAAGACAAGATGTTTGATACCATTTTCACCTCTGTACGTCCACTGGTTCAGTTCCCATGGTTAGCATTTCGTGTTAGCTTAGTATAAAGACGTGCAGTCTACAGGAGTCATTGGTGTAGCTCTGCCAAAGTGGAAAAAAATAAACCTTTCAGAAACTCAGAAGCTGTCTTATTTACACAATGTATCATGTGTATTATGGTAATACACATCTTGGGGGGAAAAAAAAAGAGAGCCGCTTCAGGAGATGTTATACTATATACCATACAAGATGTGTTTTTCAAATGCACAATACAATGTGTAGCTAACTTAGCAAGCTAACATTAGCAAAATAGCTTCAGAGTTTCTGTTTTATTTTTTCACTTTGAAGGAGCTGAGCTAATGACTCCTGTAGACTAGTAGTCTAGTAGTCTTTATGCTAAGCTAACATGAAATGCTACCCAGTAGCATGCGATGAACCAGTAGACATACAGAGGTGAAAATGGTATCGAAAATCTTGTCTCAGTCTGGGTAAGCCAGAGAAGGGGTATTTTGCTCAAATCCTTTAAGTGAAAGTATAGAGGTATAGGCAGCAAATTGTGCTTAAGTACAAAGCTTTTTGAAACAATGCTATATTTTAGACTGTTCAATTCTTGATGGATTCTCCTATAAGAAGAATTTAGTGTTGTAACTCTAACTGCATTGGCTAGTTTACACTCAAACAAAGCAACAGATTTGTTGAGTTTATCTACTGTTTTGCATGTAAAACTTGAGATAAATGCCATCAGGTAAATGTTGTACAGTAAACAGTAAAATATTTCCCTCTGAAATGTAGCAGAGTAAAAGCATAAAGTCTCACAATGCTCAAGTAAAGTAGCATCTAGTACAGTACTTTAGTAAATGTACCTCTGGAAACTGACTAGCTGACTGACTGGCTGTCTGTCTGGGACTTGTGCCAGAAGAATGACCCTGTCAGTGAGACAGTGAAGTCTTTATTTGTGAATATCAGCAAGGAATATCAGCTGACACCATAACAGTCCTCCTATACAAATGCTGCAGTCAGTTCACAAGGCACACTACAAATAGTTTAACAAGGCATTTGAGCAAATA
>OMLF01047040.1:0-10013 GCA_900302615.1 Holocentrus rufus
GGCTGATTTGAATAAGGGCTAAAAGCTGCTTTTGCAGGCATGTGCATGTTGGTGTGTGTGTGTGTGTGTGTGTGCGCGGAGCGTTGACAGGCAGGTGAGACATGTAGGGCAGACTGCGCGGACACAAGCAGGGTCTTGTGTCTCTGTTCAAAATACGAGCCGACAGCTGGACCGAGCTGCACGGCCCAACAACTGGAGCCCCGACTCCAAAAAATGCCTCCTCCATTCCATCCCGTCGCAATTTACATTCAGCCGCTGCTCCTAAAGCGAGTGACGTCAGAAGAAGTGGACTTAAGTGCATTACAATCACAGAAAGTGCAGCCTGGTGGGAATGAAGCGTAAGAGAAAACAAGACAGTGCTAAGAACCAGGCGAGGGATAAAGGAGGAGCGTATCAATCCCAGAAACTAAGATTTCTTTCTAATTTCTTCGCTTCACATTTGGTTCAAAAATGGAAAGGAGGTGAGAGTCAACAAGAAGAAGAAAGTACAGGTCGCGTTTAAGTGAAGATGGAAAATCTTGTCCAAGAAAAAAGAGCGAGGAAGATTTTGTAACATACGACACAACTCTGTAGCGCTACCCGGCTGTAGAGAGAGAAGAAGAAATGTCATCAACATCCAGTCTGTTATCCTAAGGTACATTTGTGAGTTCTGGGTAATTACTTCTTGTTTCTCTCAAAGTTGCAGATCTTTGATCAGATAAAGAAAAATCAAAACAAAATCTTCAACCCTAAACCAGCAGCCCTACTTATTCCAACAAGACAAACTTAGTCCACATTTAAGGCAGGGAAGCATCGGATCATTTCCCCCTCATTTTATTTTGAAATCTGCAACATACCTGCAGACGATGCATTGGAAAATTTGTGCCAGTAAGGACGACGCTTCCCTCCATCCACCTCCAATCACAGCATGCTTTGATCAGAAGAAATATTTCATGTACTTCAACCTTTACATAACCAAGAACCAATTCATGATGATTCCCCCGGCGAGCGGTTTGGGAATACCACAGGTGATGACGAAGCGCTTCTTCTTCTTCTTCTGCCTGCTTTCATGTTGAGTTTATGATTATGGGGTGTGAGGGAGACGGAGAGACCTTGGGCGACGGGCAGCTACACAACACAAGGCAAGGCTTCCCCCGTCCCTTTAATTAAAGCTAATAGGCAGTAATTACCAGGAATCAGTCAAGAGACAGTTAATAACCACATTGCTTCTAATAATAATAAGAGCAGCAGGCAGCTCTCCCTTCCAGAGGCTTTCAGACACATATTCCTCGGCATGTTTCTGTCTGTCAGAGGAGGGTTTTTTTTGGACATATCTGACGCCCCGGGGTCCTTTTCCACAGCTGGGTTTTTAAACACGCTCAAGGCCGTACTGCCGGGTCTCAAGGTAAATTAGGTGAACAAACTGAGCCTGCTGCTTTTCATCATTCCATCAACCCACATGTCCAATGTGATCATGACCTGAAATGAGAGTTGAAATGAGGGGAACAATTCAATTTCTCTCCCATAAGATCAAAATGCCTCAAAATAGTGAGTGTGTGTATATATATATATCTGAGCCATATGCATTGTAAATTATCCAGATTATCCAATTATCCAAGATTTGTTTTGGGACAATAATCATTATAATGTAAAGTTTATGTGGAGAATCTTTCCCACAAGATGATCATCCTCATCAATATTTAAATCAGCATCATTCGAGCTTTAAGGCAAAATTATAAATAAATCAGATCACAGACTATGAAATGATTACCAGGCTAGATTCAGGACTCTTCTGGATGACTAAATTGTATTACTGAGTGTACTGTATTTAATCCAATGCACCCAACAGATGAGGCGAAACCCACCTGAATTCAGTTTGCCTTAATATGATCATATGATTAGAGACCACAGTATACCGTCCATTATATTTACCACATCACACTAAAATACCGGGCTCAATCCCGCAAATGCAAACGAGAAAACGGGGCTCAGCGTCATCCTGACATCCGTGTCCCTCACTTCCAAGCCTGATCCACCGGACAGATCCACCGGAGCCGAACAACGGAGACGCATGGACCCGAAACTACACACATGGACCCGAAACTACACACCACTCGCAACATTTCACAACACCCAGATCCACATTTCCTCCCCGCTCCAAAACACATGAAGCCGCGCTCGAGCTGTGATTCAGACACAGTTTCGCCACAGTGTCAATAAAATCCCGAGGAAGTTACAAAGGCACGGAGGCGAAAAGAGACGTGAGAGCAGCCCGTGTTCAGAGGATCCTACCGTGCTGTTGTGTCTCCCGGTGCTTTGCGCTCCTGTTGCCGCCGGGGAATTTGCAACATGCGGCGCGTACGACGCACAAAAACCCCCTCTCTCTCCTCCGGTTTGGTTAAAATATCCACACGCGCTGTTAAACAAATACTACGCCCCGAAAAGGAAGCAACAAGTCGTGGCGAAAGCGGCTGTTTCTCATGGGAGAGCGTCCTGCCAGAATGACAAACAGCCGCACACAAGCCCGGCTCTCCGGAGAGGCCGAGGGAGGAGGCGGTGGGCTGGGACTGCGCCGTGGCGCACTGATAGGATGGTCGCACTGTCTCAAACCCTCCGGGTTTCTTTTAACCCGCTCGCTGCCACACGACTGAGGCGCAGGACACAAGCAGAGGTCTGCTGCCTGAGCCTCATCACAACCCTTCTCTTTCTAGATGAGATTACAGGAAACCTGAATTATCCCCCAAGTGAATTTGAGTTGTTGCATTAAAGCAAAGAAATAGATGTTAGTGTCTAGCCTACAATATAGCAAATAGAAGGTAAGACGACTTAATGACAATTACAATCAACAGAAACAATATAGAGACATAGAAGAGGAATGAAAACACGCAACACATATAGCATATTGTGTATCAGTAATAAGATGTACAGAGCAGGTTTGCAGGTGTAAATGATAACTCAGGCTACCCAGGGATATGTGCATGGGTATATTTTCAAATATCAAGCTAACAGATGAGGCTAATACATATGGGAAATGTGCAGAAGTGCATATGTGCATTGTTTGATGTTCACCATATTATTTCAAAGTGAAGGCAAATAATTACAGATCCACAACTCCAAGTGTGACACGGCAGGCCACTGTGTATGCATGTGTAAAATGTTTACCAAAAAACAAAGTCATCTACCCTACAGTGCAGGACAGTAGGAAGGTTTGGCAAAATATGTTACAGTCAATATGGGACCAACTTACTGATCCAACTTAAAGTGTTCACTTTTTTCCCTCCCATTTTTGCTCATTCCATACTGGAGTGAGATAATGTTAACTAAGCTACAGACTAAATGAACGAAGTTATTTTATGACTTTCATATACATTTTTTAATGTACAGAAATGAAACAATGGTAAAAAAAATCTACAACAACACCAACAACAACAATCATAAAAAAATAATAATGATAATAATAATAACAATAATAAGGGAGTCAGGGGCATAAATACAAAATGTATTAAATGCAGTAAATTCTATAAATGAAATGACCAAAAAAGGGCTTTCAGCAAGTCTACTTACAGACAGTAAATAGTCTTTAATTATCTTGGATATGACCACATAATCCTTTAATATGGCCCCACCCATTCATAACGCATCACTCCTTCAAATTACAGATTTCTTTTCAGATGCACTTAGTTGGCTGCAGTTCTAGGCTCAGTTTAATAACCCCTTAACACACTCTCTTACTTCACTCCTTCCCTGCCCCAGGCAACAAAACCTCTGCAGAATACCCATTATTTTATTCAGTAAAAATGTTCCAGCTGATAAATCATTGACCTGCTGCTCTTATCCAGGATCTCTCAAAATTAGAGAGTAGGAGGGGATTCAGCGTCTTGCTCAAGACAAATGGCAAATGATGATCACACACTAGATTGATCAGGGATCAAATTTGTGACTTTTGAGAAACAATGCTGTTCTGCAGTGTGTAACCAAAACACACTGTTAAAAGGCTAAATAAAGGGCATCAGTGAGAAAACAGTACCAGCATTTATGAGTTCCTGAGTCACATGAGCTGTGCAGTTTACAGCAAATGGTAAAAGGATCATCACAGGGCTACTTTATGTTTCACAAAAGGTGGATTCTATATGGCACACTTCTATCTGAACTCAGTGAAAATGGCAGTGTACTTTGCATGATGCCTGAGTTTGTTAAGGAATATGATTGGCGGACACAAATGCTAAGCCGAAGCAAGCTGGGCACATAAGCGCACAGCGCTCAAATCAAATCAAAAAGAATCAATGTCATCTTCATTTTTTCATTCTCATAAATGGTTCCCTTTTTCTATAATTTTGGTGAGGAAAAAAAAATACCAGAGACCTCTTTACAGATTCTAAACTCTTCTAGAAATCCATTTAGTCCACAAACAACTGATTCTCCTCAGCAGGGGTGGAGGTTTATCACAGGGTACGCTGGAAAGGCGGACGGCTGTACCTGGCTTTAATTTCAGCTGTCCACCAGGATTAGGACACAGTTCATATAGCAAGCTGTAATCATCTGCAGTAGTGAGGCACTCATTCACAGCTGGCCCCAAGGTAAGGCAAAGCCAAAGCCATTTAGTGCTTTGTAGTTGTCTGTGCTTGTAATGGCCTGGTCCTAATAGAGTCTATTCTGAGTCCGTCTTACACTGAAAGTTAGTTCTGTTTGTAGCAAACATCTGACATCAAGGAATGCTGTGACTGGAGCGAGTGCATACTATAATCATTTGCTCCAGTATTACACTGTAAATGGCTGATATGTTTCTACACAGCAAGACAAGTTCTTGGGCATTTACTGTATTTTGCAAATAAAGTTATGATGATTCATGAACAGCATCCCAGAACCAACAATTCACCAAAGTCTTGTAGAAAACCTGGTTTAAGTTGAAGCTCATAGCTATAAGCACTGTGCCCAACCTGAGTGGTCTAGTAGTAAGACCCAGACTCTGTAACCATCATGGTATTCCCGTCATGAGTGGATGACCCATTTCAGGACTCCAGTCTGTAATATGTTTCTCAGACCCACAACCGGTCAGAGACCTGCTGGTCAGCTCAGGACGATGCCGCCTTCCTTTGAGGGAGCAGTGCACAGCATTAGGACGATCTTACCCCGTATTGGCCTCCAGCAAGGTCAACGCTGGTGTTAAAATGCCTTCAAGAAACCAGTTTGGGTTTAACCAGCCAGAGCCAAGGTCTGCTAAACAGAGAACCACATCAAAGGCCCCACTGTACCAGGAGGAACGGAGGCCCTGGTGAAAGCCCAGCGGCCCCCGAGATGATGGCACACAACTCATCAAAGTGACAGGGTCAGCGGACGACAAAACGAGGGAGGGGTGAAAAGTTAAGACGTAGAGAGAGAGAGAGGGATGGATGAGGGCGAGGCGTTTCTAAAACCATTGAAGGCAACGGGACGGCAAAAATAACATGAAGCGCTTTCTCGATGTTTTTTTCCCCAAGGCTAATCCCAAATTTTATGGTTAGAATAACTCCCATTCTGTTTTGTTGTGGACTGCGAACTGCAGCGCATGCAGTGGACGTCCAGCCCAAACACTTGGACTCCTTTCAGAGGGCATCCATACTCAACTAGAGGGAAAACCAAAACCACTCCTCTGTGCTATGTTCCAAGGACACGGAACTTCAAACAGCTGAGGGGAAAAAAACAAACAGCAATGTAGAGAGGGAAAAAAACTCTCCACAAAAGGCTTTGTGCTGTAAATTGAACATGATCCGACACGTTTGGTGATTTGGAAGCATATTAACAGTGACCTAATAGGAAAGTGTTCAGATCCTGGATCATAATGTGCTGAGACGTATATGCAGGAAGGCGGCAGGTAATCCGAGAGCCCCTTGGAGCATTGCAGCTACTCCTGCATGTGATAATGTCTGGCTGATGGAGGCGGGGGAATGAATGAAAAGGTGGAATCGAGAACGCCTGCAGTAATGTGAATAAGGCTGGGGAGGGAGAAAGAGAGAGAGAATGTGTAACAGAGAGAGAGATGGGATTGAAAAAAAAAAAAAGCCCCGGTCCTCGCAGGCGGCATTGCTCACATTGCTTGGTGGCTTCTGTGGGTCCCGGGAAACCCTATCCCTTCGACACCTCAGCGGTGAGGACGGACATCTCCCACCCGATTAGCGCCGAGCCCCCTGACGTCTGCGGAGAGGGAGAGGGACCCAGGGGGCCGAGGAATGCCGGAGGCAAAGGCTGAAACCCCGATGAGAGCCAGCGGCCTGAGTTACATTACTCCGTCGAAGCCTGCAGCCTCGGCACTGAAATTTACAATTGGTCGGCCTTAAGTGCAGCTCGATTCCATTTCTGCTTCTCTCCAGTATAAATCTGGGGGAAAGCCATTAAATATGCTTAAAATGCAAGAGGCACTTGATTTAGCACTTGGGATGTCTTTCACACGTGCATTTGTTTTGGTTTTGGAGGGGAACCGGTGGTGTTTTGTCGTCTACCTATCTGTAGTTTTGTGCCTGCAGGCAAACAGGATCATGGTGTTTGTGTACACTATATAGATCAAAATACTGGAAATAAAGAGAGAGACAAAGAGGCTGTCTGGTCTGATACATGCTGCAGCATGTGTTTGAGTTTGGACCTCAAATTTAGTACAACCTTTAATGGCTTTGGTTTGGTGCTCTATCATCATAATGTCTTGTCGAGCTCGGGCTTAAAGCTGCCTTGGGCAAGTTCCTTTCAACACAATTTTATCATATGTGATAAAATTTCCATAATACACCAGCAGATATCCATTCTGTAAATGTACTATGGAAAAAAAAATCTGGTTGGTTGCGCCTGGATCAATTTTTTTTTTATCCTGAGTCAAACAACCAATCAGGGCTAAGGGGGCGTGTCTAGCTCAGTGTCATTCACAGCATGTGCACACCTTGGTGCACATCTGAGACAGCCAACACCTGCTGTGTGAAACCGAAAATGTTCTGGCAGGAAGAAAGCAACCAAACCACAGCCACAGAAAAACCATACAGCTCAACAGCCAAAACAAAGCTACGACAAAGAAAGTAGAACCATGTCTGGTCCAATAGGAGCATCACTGACAAGTTCTCAAACGAATCACTGTAAAAAAAAAAAAAAAGAAGTTCATGCACTGTAAAGTCAATTCAGTAGTAAAAAGTTCAGTTTCACACGATACGGCTGCTGTCGTGTGAAAACATTCACAGTGCAAGTCTGATTTTACTGTTTTTCATTCTTCTTCTGTGAATCTTTAAAATTGAATCTTCTTATGTATGGAAAGTATTTGTGACTCCAGGGCCTGTAAATTCACATTCACATCTCAGCTCAGTTTTGTTTTCTTTACAAAATGCATAGCTGCCAAATACACAAAACAGCTTTATGAAAATGAAACATTATTTTAAGATGTGAGATTTGCAGTATCTGTTTTGTCTGTGGGTCGACCACTGACCTGTGACAAATAACAGAGGCAGTGTGTGCTGAACGTCCTCCTATTGGGCCTACTTTTTTTGGGGGAGGTGGAGGGGGGTGCAGAACAAGTGTGTGGAGCAGCCACGTTGTTGTAGTTATGGAAAAACATGCTGTATCCAGATGACCTATCTGTCTGTTTCTTATCATTTTCCTTCCCTGCACATCAAAAGGAAAGAAAGCGAGGGACAGAAAGCTGCTGGCTGGAGCTACAACAGACTGGCGTCGGGTTTTCGCCGCGCTGCTCATCAACATTCTGCTCCGAGGTGTTGATTGGCGGTCTGAAGGTGTGAATGAGATCACATGTGCGTGTCCAACTGGCGCTGAGTGGCAGGTGCAGCAGCAAAAGGCGGGGGCACACGAGGTTATGTGTGACCGGGAGATGATTTTAATTTGTTGTGACTGTAATTTCAGTGCATAAACCAAAGCAGAAGTGAAGCATGGAGGGAGGAAAAACCCTCTGTCAATATTCACAACTCATTTTAGAGACAACGAAGACTTTTGATTCGCTCTAAAGAAAAAAAATATATACTCCCTAAATTCCCTATTAGAGAGGCACAAAAATATTACTATTAATGGGATCACAGAGCTTTCCAAAAATAGATTTATTACAAGTGAGAAGATTACCAAACAGAGAGTCAGGCTGCAGAATTAATATTTAATATTTGTATACTGCAATTTATATTTTTGCAATTTATAAAGTTTTGTTATGTTGTCAATATACTGCAAAGTCCTGGTTTGCCATATCAAGTGTTTCCACTGTGTGAGACCGATCACAAACTGTGAGCGGGTGACGTGCACCATGTGACCTACAGGAGCGTTGGGGTGGAGAAGTGAGCTGCTCTGGTGACAGAAAGACAGAAACCTTGTTTGGGCCTTTTTGTAAAAATGTGGTGATGAGCAGCAAGATAATGTTTCTCCAATCTGAAGAAAAATCTATAATTCTGTCTATAATTCTGTATAATTCTGGATCCGGCTGTAGCTGTGCCCTAAAGTAACAGAGTGGAAATCATCTATTTTTTTTATTTTGTTCAAGACAGCAAGAGTCCAAACAAGACAGAGACGCTCAGAGAGAAAAAAGAGTGAAAAAGTAAAAATAAACAATATGAGGCGAAGAAATATTATAAAATAATTTGGTTTCCAGAAACCAAGACAATTACTAGT
Organism: Holocentrus rufus; assembly: GCA_900302615.1. Lineage (NCBI taxonomy): Eukaryota > Metazoa > Chordata > Actinopteri > Holocentriformes > Holocentridae > Holocentrus > Holocentrus rufus. The sequence continues at coordinate 8,599 of OMLF01047040.1, forward strand.
GACAATATTTTCCCAAAATAAATCAGATTTGCATTTTTGCTGTCATCATGCAGCCCAAGACGAGCACATGGCCCTGTGTTATCTAACAACAAACTCCCTGCAGATCACTGTCACTAACCAAACACAAACACACAGAATTTATACTGACCAGCTGCTGTTATTTAGTCCAGTAACAAGACCAGGTTTAGGAAACAGAAGCAGGGGTGTGTTCTGCTGCTCCAACACACACTCACACACTCACTCACTCACACACTCACACACTCTGTGCACAAAAGCAGGCTCAGCCTTCTAATTACGGTTGTTTTTCCTAAGGATTTCACATGGTGTCAGGGGCTTTGGAGCAGCTTGAGTGGGCCTTTCCTTCTCTAACACATCACCCCGCTCTCTCTCTCTCTCTCTCTCTCTCTCTCTCTTCTTCCTCTCCTCCCTTCTCGAGTGCCTCAGCAACTTCCTAGTCTGGGAAAAGACACAGTTCAATCAAACTCTTCTTTCTATGGTCTTTGAGAGGGAAGGGAGAGGGGAGGGGGGGCAGAAACAGAGAGGGGTAGAGAGAGAGAGAGAGAGAGGGAGAGAGAGAGAGAGAGAGGGAGGGGGAGTGGTGGAATGCAGTGTGGAGTCCTAATAGAGAAGCCTCTTAGAGGAGGAGGAGAAGAAGAAACGAAGGAGGAGGAGGACAGCAAACGAGGAATCTCTGCAAACCACCGGGGAGAGGGGGCAAAGAGAGTCCTGGTTTGTTTGGTTTGATCTCACAAAACCAGACATGAAGTCCAGCAGGATGAAGAGAAGACAGACAGAGACGGGGGGACAGACGGAAACCAGAAAAGACTGACACACTACACAAAGCCCGTGTGGGAGGGATTTGGTGGACAGATGTTTGTGTGTGTGTGTGTGTGTGTGTGTGTGTGTGTGTGTGTGTGAATTAATGGAAGAGGGTCCTTCTTTGAGGTGACCCAAGTTAGCGTTTGCTCATCAGGCTGAGCACAGCCTTTGAGGAACTGCCCAAACACTCACAGCCAACATCCCCCATCCCCGGCTCTACAAACACAATGTGTGTGTGTGTGTGTGTGTGTGTGTGGGTATGTGTTCATCCAATGCATGCATGTGTATGCCCCTCAACAGAAATCTTTTCTTTTGGGGAAGACGTGCAGGGATATGAACAGGAAGGCAACACAAAGGAGCAGGTGGGAAAAAAAACTCGATGTGTATTATCACTAAAGCTGAATTTAAAACCTGAAACGCATTATTTATCTGGATTCAAGAAAAGTTAAGGCATTTCACAACCTTTCAAGGACCTGCAGACAGATTGATAAGGCAAGAAAAAGGAAAATTTATCTTCAAACAAACCAAAAAATACCCAAGAAAAGTGCACATCTCTACAAGTAAGAATCCTATGTGGAGAAGGGCAGATATTGGCT
>OMLF01047063.1:0-10597 GCA_900302615.1 Holocentrus rufus
GAGCAAAAAAAAAAAAAAAAAACCCTTGAATTCATTTGCATGATTTCCATCGCTGATTTCTTTGAATAATGTGCTTATTCTCTTTGTGGAATGATAATCAGTTTTGTGGCTTTATGCTCAACTTCTTCAAGTGCTATTCTGACTCCTCCATGTTTAGATTCCTGCGTTATAGAACAGTGTCATGAAATCCTGAAGACTGGGAGAGGCGACCTTGTTCTAAGGCCATTTGGCTCGCATTAGTGTTATTTACATTTAAAGGAAAACTCCAACGTTTTGGGCAACATCTCCTTTTTTCTGACTTACACGGACTGAGACAAGATGTTCGATTCCATTTTCACCTCTGTACATCCACTGGTTTGGTTCCTATGGTTAGCATTTCATGTTAGCGTAGCATAAAGACAGGAGTCATTAGCATAAACTTACAGCAACTATGAAGCTAAAATGAGGGTCATTTTAGTTAGATGGTAGGAGCGATGGTAGGTTATGTTGGCTGTGTAAATAAAACAGCTTCAGAGTTGATATAAGGTTTATTTTTTTACTTTGATGGAGCTAGGCTAATGACTCCTGTAGACTTCAAGTCTTTATGCTAAGCTAACATGAAATGCTAACCATAGGAACTGAACCAGTGGACATACAGAGGTGAAAATGGTATCGAACATCTTGTCTCAATCTGGGTAAGTCAGAAAAATGGTATTCTGCCCAAAATGTTGGAATATTCCTTTAACTGTTATGCTTAAAGTAAAACAGATAGAAGGGTTGGTCAGTGTGTGACTGTGGGTCCTCAGCAGATCTCCCAAACCAGAGGGGAGAATAAAACTTGCCAAGGATTCCTAAGGCTTATTTTTTGGGGTACTGGGCAATAGTTTTATCATAACTACTTAATAAGTCTCATTATTACAAAATTTTTACCACTTCATTCCCAGAATTTTTGTTTTGTTACCCTGGAACAGTTTTGTTTGTACCCAGTAATTACAAAATAGTTACACCATAATTTTCTGGCTGTAAAATAAAGTGCTGTCTAACACTGTTATTATGGCTGTGGATGGTAGAGGCCAGACTTGCTCTGAGAAACACTCAGAGAGATCAGTGCTGTTTTCAGTGTATTTCCTCTCTCCTATAGCAGGGGTTTACATCCAAATCTGTTTGCCAGACATCCAGTCTATGTGCTGGCTTCAGTATGGTGTAGTGAGACAGACAGAGCCCAGCTTTGGCTAAGCCGCTGAGTTTACTGCTGGCTACACTGTGACTTCAGGGATTGGAGCAAAGACACAAAGGAAAGAAAAAAAATATCCCCATGCTATCCGTGTTTCCGCTGGAAGTCCTGCAACATGTGAAAAAGCTGCAGCACGCGGCGCGGCGTGGCATGATGTCTAAAGGACACGGTGGCTTGGCTTTGTGGGAAGCAGCATCCTGGCATCTTTACAGTAACAGAACAACAATGAGATCCATGCATGTTGTGCTTCACAGAGCAGAGAAATACACCAGGGAGGAAAACATCAGGCTGCACGATGCTGTCAGGGAAGGCATGGTCAATAAATTAATCAGGCAAACAGATAATTTCATTGTACTTTTTTTTTTACATGGTTGCAGATACTGACTGGAAAAATTCTGAGCAACTCTTGGTGGTAAAATATGGAAACTTAGAGGCATGTAAAACGAGTGTGTTCCAGCTGTAGTGGCCTTCATGAGAGTTACAGGGCAATGAAACATAAAACTCAGTTTATTCAAACGGGTTTCTAATCATGAAAGATTAGAAACCACAAAGATTCACATGTAAACACTCAATGCAAATTCAAACATTCACTGTAAATTCAACAGTAATCCACATAAAATCCCCAAAATACCAACATAAACAATAATATCCATACACGACGAGTCAACCACAATTAAACTTGTAATTAAACTCTCCGTTCATCCCATTGGAAGATAAAGTATTCAACTTTAAAACAACAGAAATGACTGCAGAAAAACGGGGATCGCCTTTAATAAAGCCTTCAACAAAGACGACAACTGCACCTCCTCCTCTCAGATTATGTGTACTGTGCTGTTCGTATCTTGTCTGAGGAAGGATTTAAAGCAAAGCAGCATCAGGAGCTGAGACAACTTTACACAGCCAACCAAGAGCAGTGATGATAAAGGTGTACGGCTCAGGCTACAGAAAGCAAAAAAAAAATCATATTTCTCTTTATGTTCCTTTTTAAAATAAGATCCAGGCTGCCCCGTGGAGTGAAATGCCCATCGACAGGGTTCTTGATCAGGAGCGGTGAGGCCAGATGCTTTGATTTCCGAAACGCAAAACTTTCAAAATGATATTCTGATATGCTGTCGGTTCAATGGTTCGGCCGGGGATGACGATCCTCTTTTCATCAGGCCGGGCAGCTCGCACTTGAATTACACAGATCAAGATTCTAATATTTGATGACAAGATGTGCTCAGCCTGGAATTGTAATGTCAGATTTCGGATATGTGCTGGAGAGGAGGAAATACTCGCTCATGGCTTATCCATATAAATTATGTTTCATTTAAAGCCCGCCCCCCCAAACCCTCCAGGACAGAGGAAGAAATTTAAAAGGAGTGTTGGCTGCAGCTCTGGCTCTGGCTATTAGGAGAATTGGCAGCAGGTGTTTTTAGCAGAAGTCAATGCCAAAGTACCTGCGGCTACATCACTGATGGGGTGTGGCCAGAAGTGCAATAAACCTGAATGTTTCAGCCCCTAGAGGGCAGTGCAGCGCAGGTTTTCTGCTGGTGTTGACTCACTTTGATGTCGGATCAAATCGGAAAAACGGGCATGTACTGGATTTAAAGTGAATGTCTGTTTGACACGAACTGGAACTGGGCCACTCGAGTTTTGGATTATCTCAATCAAAATGAGTCTCACCTGTACAGCAGGTGTAACCACAACCCTTCTAAATCTTATAAACATGAGAATTAAATGTGAAAATTCAAATTAGTGATTCAAATTTTAAAGCAACAGGGTCATACAAAATTATATAAATACCTTAACCCAGATGTAAATAAATAAGCCCATAATTATATCACATTTGCCAGATTGGTAGTGTGTATTCTGCCCAACAGGCCTAACAGAGGCCACAATAACCAAAATGGGCCTTTATGTACATAGAAATGTTTTCTTGCATGTCACCCTAATTGCCGCTCAGTCCTTTCTGCATACAAACCCCTAATGAATTGTGGGATACACTCAGCCGTTAATGCCGCTTTAAAGCGATATCAGGGTAAGGGTTCATTAAGTGTGGATTAAGTGCACCTGCAGCTGGGCATTTACAGAAACGGGACAGTTTTTTACTCTTAGCGTGCTCGGTGGCGTGTGAACACACACCCAAGACCGCAAGTGTGGGCAAAGCCAAACATGCCTTCTGTATCTATTGATCTATTAATTGTGTGTGTAGTTTTGATGATTATGCAACAGAAAGCTTGTTACAGATTTACCTCGCTCTTTCTGATAAAATAAAACCTCTTACAGGACGAGACGGTGAGTTTCCAGCTTGTCACTCACTGTTTAGTGAAAACTCATAACTGTACATTTCTGTCCGGCCATCTAAAGAAGCAGCTCTGTGTTCCTTATTGATTTCTCTTGCATAGTGATACAGGTCAAGTAGTAAGAGATTGACAGAGAGTAGGAGGATAACGATGCTGTTACCGCTTCATTGGTCAGGAGAGTTCATTGTTGGCTTGTTAGCCTCAGCTTTAGTTTCCCCTCAGGTAACCTTCCACATTTACTTCTGAGTGTGATTTTAATTCTCCTGCATACTGTGCTGCCTCCGAGTTTTGCATAGCCACTTGTTATTTGTTACCCTGGATCACCGTGCGGTTTCAGCGCCAGGGTCTGAATTGACTCCATTAATTTTTCCACTTTGTTATCCAGTGTCAATGCAATCCAGAATGGCTTTAATTGAGGTCGCTCTATCAATTAAGATCTTTTCGATCAGAAGGAGTTTTCAGGGGCTTGTGAGACACCACGGCGCCCATCAGCCTCCGAAATCTGCAACGCTTCATCTCTTAATATGTGACTGCACCTCAAAAGTGTGCCTCGCTGTGTAATATCGCCTCGCAGAACGTCGAAACATCTGAGGCCTGCCACTTATCTCGCCCGCTTGTGTGGCGCAAACAGATGGCGTGTGATTGTTGGATGAACTCCTATTGTACGCCACAGTAGGATAGAGAAACCTAATCCAAGTTGTGTGCTGAAGATGTACTGTAGCCTCGCTCTGCCTGAAGGTTACGCTCACAGAGATGGATTACAAGTCATATCAGTCTACAACATGCCTACTGGCTCAATTCCCCCCTCAGATCGAGCGGAGCAGGCTCCAGCGAACGGATCCCGCTCTGATCCTCACATGCAAATGTCCTCGACAACACAAACACACTCTTTGATTAGGTATCTCCTTTCTGAAAGAATTCATTAGACGAACTGCTGATTACATAGATCTAGTAATCCTATTAAAATTCATAATTAGTAGCATTTTTCTATCCTCTTCCCGAGGTTGCAAATGGCGGGTGGGGAAAGAGTTGCAATTAGCAAAGACACAATGCTGTCCCTCGTTATCCGCCGATCTCGCGACACACATTAGCAGACGCCCAGGCAGGGATTACCGGAGCGGCGGCGCTTTCGCTCAAAATAGCCCCTTAGGTATCTGCCGGAGCGCCGCGGCAGCTACGTGGCAAATGTCAATGGCTGTCTGGATGTTATTCTTCCCCCCACTTGTTCTTCTCCATCACAGCTGCCACATGCTGAAGGAGATCAAACACATGCAGCAGGAGCCATCAAAGGACACACACAGAAGGTCATCGCTCCTCGAGACCCGCCGTCTGTGGAATGTGCCGTCTGTGTTTTTATGACCTGAACCGCCGAGCTGATACAGTAGGAAGGGAAAAGTACAGTTGGTGGAAAAGCTGCACACCGCAGTGGTGCCTTTTGCACAATTTATCACCACTTGTGCGGTGATAAATCGTGCGAAAGTGCCGTTTCAAGCCGTTGCGCTCTTCATCAGTCATGAAAAAAAATAATTACAGATGCCGCTATTTAAACAGTGCAGGTAGGTCACATAACAGATCACATGACAGTGCATACAAATGAACCGGCCACATGACAGTGTGCAAATGAACAGAGAAAAAAAAGCTTGATCTTCCTCCACCTGCAGGCGCTCCTTTAATCAGCTCCATGCTCCGCTGGTTTCTCTTGTAAATATGGAAGATTCTTTTAAAAATCTGAATGTCAGATATTATATATTATTCTGTCTCAGAGAGAGATGTTATGTTGCGGATGTTTATTGGATTATTTCTTTGGCAGTGTTGGTGCTGAATATCTTTTGAAGTTGAGGCTGTAGTTGAGCAAAACTACTTAACACTTTGTACAGTTTTTTTTTTTCTATTTTAAAGAATGCCTTTTGAACGGGATACAATTTGCTTCAGTTCGACATCTGTGGTATTCAAAAGCCAGTGACCTCAGGGCTGCGTTCGCTCAACAAAACAAGAATACATTTCTTTATGGAAGCAGCTTGACATTGCTCGATACTGACAATGAACAATTTTGATCCTTCAGTGCCCTCCTCCAAAACTGAAAATCGGATGCTTTGTTCGGTGAAAAGCCTGCTTGACTGTTACCCAACTGACATTTACAGTGCCTTCAGAAATTATTCCACCCTATTCTTTAACTTTGTTGAGATTTTGTGGTGTTGCAGGCTTAATTCCAAATGGATTACATTGAGATTTTTTTCGTCAACAGTTTTCACAAAACACCCTACAGTACATTGAGACAGTGAAATCATGTTTTTTTCTGATTTGAATGTAATTATGTGCAATTAAAAGGAAAAAGAAATATCTCATTTAAATAATTATTCAACAACCCTCTGACTCAATACTTTGTCAGGGATTAGAGCTTTGAGTCTTCATGGATATGTCTGTATCAGCCTGGCGCATCTGGATTTTGGGATTTTCTCCCATTATTGCTTGCAGATTTGCTCTGGCTCAGTTGAGTTGGATAGGGAGCGTCTGTAAAAAGCTTTCTTTAAGTCATTCCGTAGATTTTCAAAGGGATTCAAAGTCTTGGTTTGCCAGGCCATTCAAGGACGTTCTCATTGTTGTTCTGAGGCCGTTCCTGTGTTGATGCTGCTGTTTGCAGGGTTGTGAATCCTCACCCCAGTCTGAGGTCTTTGGCCCTCTGAAGCAGAATTTGCCCGGCTCCATTAATTGTTTTCTCTGTCCTTTCTAGTCTGAAAGTCTCTGCTCCCGGCGTGATGCTGCCACAATCGAGTTTTGCTGTAGGGATGCTGTCAGCTGGTCTCCACCAGGCGAAATGCTTTGCATAAAGCTGCAGGGTTCAGCTTTTATTTCATCGCACCACAGAAATGTTTGCAGAATTTTGCGGATGATGGTCAACTTCACCTCATCTGTCCGATCTGCAGAGCGCATCGGTTTGTTTCGGGTCTCTGTCCGGGTTGCAGGTCGGTGAATCCGGGTCACCGCACTATGTGATGTGGATGCTGGAGTACAGGAACATGCAGGAGCTGATCTGATCAGGCTGTACAAGTTTCACAGTCTCATGTAGACCTCTGTCTCTCAGCACTGACAAAGCTGCTGATCTAAATACTTTTTTGGTTATGCAGACACAGACATACTGTATTGTCACCTTTGGGCTGGTAATGTAACCCTGGTGTCAGGCTCTAATGTAGTGGAGATGTGGCTGACTCTGCAGGGTTATAACTGGAATGACAGACATAATATCACATTTACAGTTATTTATTGAAATTATTTAACACTATGTGCAGAATCAAGTCAGAGATTTTATTTTATTTTTGCACCAAAAAGCATCATGCTAGAAAATAATGTAAAGTAATAGGTGTCTTATTTGAAAAAATAACTTGATAACTACAACTGAAAAACTAATGCATTAATAGTTACTACAAAAAAGCAGTCTGAGTTCTGAAGAATTTCTTTGTAGCGCATTAGCTCGTGATCATCTGTCTTCAAGGCCTGAGCTTCGTGAGTTAGTGAAGTGAAGTCAAGTCACATTTTTGTCTCCAGCACATTTTAAGAACAACACAATATGAACAAGGTGCTTTGAAAGGTGCTTCCACACATTGCCAAAAGAACAAAAAAAAAAGAAATCGATGAGGACCAATAAAAGGCAGGACAGCAGAAGTACAAAACCAGAACAAGCCCCACTACAAAAAGACAAAACAGAAACAGCATTAAGAGGAACAAAAACAGATCCCAAACACAGACAAAGGCTACGGAGAAAAGATAAGGAGAGAGGGCTTTGAGGTGCGATTTAAAAGACTCAGTTGCACATCAGGCTCTCAGAGTGCTACCTTTTAGCAAACTCCAGGTGAGCTCTCATCTGCCTTTTTTTTTTTTTTTTAGACATTCCTTTCCTTTGGCCGCTCAGCCCAGGTCTGTGAAGTGCAGAGCTGACTGTTGTCCTTCCAGTAAGATCTCCCATCCAGCCAGAAGCCTCTGTGCTTCCTGGTTTCTTGGTCCTCCTCCCTGACCGAGGTCCATCTTATCTGGTTGCTCAGTTTGGTCGGACGCCCAGCTCTTGAAAGACTCTCTGTGTGTCCATTTTTGTTTTCCTGCTGATGGAGCTTACTGCCCTCCTGTGAACTCCCAGGAACATTTTAGAAACGGTTTCATCGCCCTCCCCAGATCTGCCTGCTCACATCTCTGTCTCAGACAGTTGCTGGACATTCGGCTCTGACGTGCTCTGTCATCTGTTGGTCTGCACAGAGAGAGATGTGCCTCCTTCTAAATCATGTCCAGTCATTTCAATTGGCCACAAGGGGACTCCAATCAGGCTGCGGAGACGTCTCAAGGACATTGGAAGGAATTTAAAGAGTCACTGCAAAGGGGTTCAATTCATATTGAGTGAAAATAGTTCAGCTTTTCGTTTTTATTAAAAAATGTAAATAAAAAAATCCACTTTGACATTATGAGCTTTTGTTTGTAGATCGTGACAACAACAACTAAATTTTGAATTCAGGCTGTAAAAATGCTGTCAGAATACTTTTGTTAGGCAGTCAGAACTGATAACTTATAGAGGCACTGTCCCTTTACTTTCCATTCAGTGAGCCTTTCTCCTTCTCCTTTCTCTACATCTCAGAGGGAAATCTTGTACATTTTCCTGCACTACATTTATCTGACAGCTGGAGTTCCTTTGCAGAAGGAGCTTTTCTATGCAAAACATCAAATGTGATGCATTGTTAGAGTGTAAACTAGCCAACAGTATATGGATCTGCAACATTAAAATACTTATTATGGGTTAATGCATCAATAATTTAACGCTTTCAAAGAAGCCATTCTTCACAATGACTACTTTACTGCTCATAATTCTATACATTTCCTGAAGGAACATTTTGAATGCAGGACCTTTAATGGAGTGTGTTTCCATTACAGAATTGTTACTTTTACATAAGGATTTAAGCACTTTTTCCCTCCAAAACTTCTTATAAGAGATAAAATATGAAAGAGCGCTGCTGCAGCTGCTGTACTATCTGTGTGAATCTTGTACTGTTGCCTCCACACTCTAAATCTTAGAGCCCCCGTCCAGACAGACTTTCACAATCAGCCTTTAAAGATCCTCCCTGTGTTTTAAGTGTATCTGTGGTTCCCCTCCGTTTCCTCCGCTCTCACTCTCTTTTCCCAGCTGGAGGACGGTCTTTCTCTGCAAGATGCAAACTCTCACTGGAAGCTCCTCATTTTACCTCAAGTCTAGCAAAGCGGTGGCAGCACAGGTTGTTTATTTATTTATTTATTTGTTTATTTTCATGCCTGTGACTGTTTCTGTATATTTTGGTGACTCGCCGTGAACCTGATTGCAGGCGGGCGACCTGCCTGACAGCTTGATACCAAAATTACACCGCGCTGGTTGATCATTACTGGCACGCCCACCTGCTGCGCCTCTCCTCCCATTTGGCACATCCGTTCATGGAAGATCACCGAAATATAATGGGTGAGAAAAAAAAACCAACTTGTGTCCGAAAAAAATGCCACCTCGTGATGCACCATGCACCGTCATGAAAACAGAGCTCAAAAAGTTGCAGCATGCTGTATGTGCATGATGTGCAGACACATGAGCTTATATTCACATCATGTTTCTTCATAGAGACATATACAGGCCTTTGGTACAAAAAAGCCTTGGAATGTGTTCATGCTTTGTGAGGTTATAAACCCTGTGGAGATGAGACCTTGATCAAATGTACAGAATGTGCAGATTATAAAAGAATAATCGTTTTTGCAGGCTATATATGATATATGAAACTGTATGCAATATAAATAAAGATGTATGTGATAATATACAGAGGATATTATATTGTATCTGTAGGCTCTCCAGCTCAGTGTCATCCTCGCTCCCGGTAATAATATCACAGAAGCACTGCAAGCGAAGAGGCTATTCTTGAACCTATCAGCCTGGGCAGGTGGGAGGTGGGAAACAGGAGCTGCTGGTGTGTTCATGACAACTGGGAATCTTCCAACTTCGGAAATCGGAAAAATTCATTACAACAGCACTCTGACTTGTAATTTCTAGTCAGAAACTGTCTGAGCTCCATTGCAATCAACATGACATCACTGATGGTGAATGGCATGGGAGTATTATATAATGAATAGCAAGACAAGACATCACTCGAGATAGAAAAACACAGTGTCATTGTTAAAGGGCTACTGTGCAACAACTTGAACTTCCAATTTTGCAGATTTGTATTAATTGACATTAAAAGTCTCTTTATAATCTTAAAAATTGATGTTTGGGTTAGATAAATAAATTGGAGATGAGAAACACCGCATTCACGAGAACTAATTTATCCAAGATGCAGTTTTGTGACATCACGTGACCAAAATAAACAACATGGCGACATTTGTAGTGAACGATGAAACCAGTCTTTCTAGTCCTTGTCTCTGTAGACATACAGTGGTTAAAGAAAATACTGTAGGACATTGATAATTGGAAGATTTAGATGTAATTGGAAGACTTGGGTGTTCTATAAGGTAATGGTAAAATTGCATGGCGAGTCAGTTTCCATTTCACAAAGATTAATGTTGTAATGTTATGCAATTATTTAGTCGGTGATTTATGAAAACTCCATGTTTCATTGCTGATATCAGCAGAGCTTCCATTTTGTTCAACCACTTCAACTCTCCAAGGTGGAAAGCAAGAAGTTGGAAAAATTCCCAGTTCACGCTTCTCATGAACGCAGCAAAAGCTCACAGTTTCGGACCAGGAATCAGGAGCTGTTCCTGCTCAGAGGTCCGAAACTTCGCACTTCCTGTATCTGATGAATGCAGACCTGAGCTAACATGAGGAGCTTTCACTGAGGGGTCGCAGCCCGATCTCCCCAATCCCCCAAGCCCCACTGTGCTGATTGTGAACCCCCTCAAGTCACACAAACACATACACACATATAAACACATATACAAAAACACCCCCCTCCATGCACAAGTGATCCATGCACAACTGCCTGTGCATGGATCACTGTGCTTGCACGCCGGCAACCATACAAACAAAATCAGGTCATTGGGTTTTCTGAGCTGCAGGAAGCACTGAGCCTTGACCTTTTTTTTTTTTTTTTTTTTTTTTTTTTTCTTT
>OMLF01047071.1:0-12101 GCA_900302615.1 Holocentrus rufus
CCCGCCACAGAAGAGCCAGGAGCCTGGAATGAGAAGAGGGAGCAAGCGGCGAGTTGGCGGATGAAAAACCTGAGATGATAGATGGGGCGCATTGTGGCATTATGAATGAATTATACCTCCCAAATACCTTGAGCAGTGCAGACTGTCAGCCTGTATCTATACTAATCTGGGAGAAAATATAGCTGTTTCCACATTAAAGGGGGCCGGCAAAGAACGGCCCGCAGAATTAATTGAGCAATCAGGCCATTAGAGAGAAACATCATACTGAGCCCCATTTCTGATGTACCCACATTTATCAATGCCGCCCAGGAATCTACTCCCATTCTCTTAGATTTTTTTTTCTTTTCTCTCCCTCTCTCTCTCTCTCTCTCTCTCTCTCTCTCTAATGTGGCCCCATCTTCAAACAGATTAGGATTATTGTGACAAGACAAAGGTATCTTTTGTCTTTTCCATAGTGGTGTCAGTGCCTGCTGCATTTATCACGGTTGTCGCCCGGTCTTAAGGCTTTCAGCTTCCGGACCTCGTCCCATTTTTCTCCCAGCAGTGGGCCCGTGTTAAATTTGCAAAGAAAAGTATATTATTGGAAAATGCCCCCCTCCACCCCCCTCCCTCAGTTGAATTGTAGGCTGCACTGTCAGATACACGGGCGTTTGTTTACATATTTTCCCTCTGTGTTCAGTTTTCTGTTTGTCAGATGTATCTTGACAAAAAAAAATGACCTTGATTTTCCCTCTTTTAAGTTGCTGTGACATTTAAGTGCAATATGAGGCTTTTAAGGGGGTGTTAATAGGTGCTGCATAGTGCTTTAAATATGACAAAAAAATGAGATAAAACCGTGCAGATTAGGATACAGAATGTTGAACAATTTTTTCAGTTTATATATTTTAAGCAAAAACGGTAAACTCAATTTCATGTATGAAATATTGACAAGTCAATGACATCAAGGGTCATTTAAACCTTTAGATGAAAGTTAAACCCATTTTTGGACTTTTTCCTACAACAATAAGAATTCCACACCATATACTAATGATGTACATATTTTCTTCATTTGTCATTTTATTTTAAATTTTATATTTAATGTCAGCTCACGTGTTTATTTTAAGTTTAGCTTCAGTTCAGAATGAACTATATCAGACATGACCACAAACAAAATTGTCTTTAAAATTTCCGTTTATAACTTTCCTTTTCACCCATCATGAAAAACATCACTGGAATCTTTGGAACCTGAACTTAAATGTAAGCCATCATTTGTTGCTTTTGAGAGTGTAGAGGATCATGTAATAATAATAATAGTAAAAATAATAATGTAATTCCCAACAGACTGAATGCATTCACAACCTCACTCTCAGATAACTCTGTTGGAGATGAAGATGTTCATGAAAGCTGAGACAGGACAAGTCCTGTTCTTGTGGTCCAGTCTTGCCCACATGATTCATTTTCAGGTTTTGGCAGCACATTACGCTGCTGTTGCAGAGGCCATTTTTAAGAACTAGATCATACAGCGCCACTTGTCGGCCACATGTACAAGGTACAGATATTTGGGGCCACAGGACAGAGTAGGAATCAGCTGAATAAATGGTAATCTGATTACTTTGATGTTGGAGATTTACTGGTTTTCAACAGTGCTTCGGTTTATGGGTCTTGCAAATCAATTTGTATATTTAATTTGCATTTTTACATATTTCTTGTAAATTTGAATGGTTGCCATAATCCCACTCATCTACAGTATTTAATAATTTGCCACCAATTACAACAGATTATTGTAAGAGTACAGCATACCGCATTGCTTACAGTGCTGGGGTGAAATAAATTACAAATTGTTAGAAAGATTCATTAAGAATTGTCACAGTGCCTAAAAAATGTTTTTTAAGACCACATTATTTTGTTCCTCTGGCACAGACTATACCAAGAGCTTTAGGACAATATATGGAAACAGTCTTAGCATCTGAACTGTGGAGGTGGTGGTGTGTTTTTGTGTGTATCTGTGTTGCAAGAGAGAAATGAAGGCAGAGGACAGAATAAGACTGCTGGACCCTCTAAAGTGTTGCATTGTACAAAGTTCCCGCGTGAACTCAGTGTGTTTTTATCTTTTTATCTACTGATTCACTTCCTGCAGTGTATCTTCCAAACGTTTCTGGTAACATGGGCTTTGTTCTGACCTCGTCTTATATTTGTAATGTAACACTGAAAGAAAGCCCCTCCTTCACAATGTTGCCAAGATCATAATGAAGCAAATTACAATACAAAAATAAAAAGCAAAAGGTTTAATCACTAAGACAGTATACTGACATGCCAACAGAATAAACCACAAGTTTGTGAGGATGCATCTAAGAAGAGATGTCCTCACAAACTGAACAACACGGTGGCCTCCTAGAAAACAGGCAGTAATAACCTAACATCTGTCTCCCCCATGTGGACAAACAGGAGAACTGTGCATAGTTCAGTTTAGGCTGAGTGCACCTGGACTGAACATTAGATTTATCAAAATGTTTATCTCTCACTAATCTGCTTTAGATGAAGACAAGGTAATTACAAGTAATGCTCATGTGCTGCTTTTTACAAACCAAGTGCCAGACCTTCAAATGACTGAGATGTGGCATGAACACCTTTATAACTCAATGTGCTTTAATACTTGAGACTTCCCCACCCATTTCTTTGTGCATAGTTTGTATATGTGAATATATAAAATGCAAATGCTACAAACTGCTACAAAATACATAGAGACTGAGCCAGATGTTGTTTTTGGTACCTGAATAATAAATGTTAAATCCCATGTGTGGAAGCAGTTTCTGATAATATAAAGCTATTATATCCCCCTGGTGGATAAATAGGCCTCGTTTACACCTTGCATATAAATTCAATCTCTGTATCCAGATGTGTTATCCAGATAATGGCATCTGATGTTGGGACTTTGATTTACACCTTGCAGCAAACATGCATTTTTGTTATCTGGTTTCTGGTGTATTGTGTAAGGTGTAAATGGAGGTCATAGATTTTAGAGGGAGAGCTATTTGTTTGGATTGAGAAAAGAAAATCAGTGGCTTCATTTGCATCAGTGCAAAGACTGTCAAAGCAAATATTTGAAAAAGTATTGCAACAATTTAAATGCCTTTAAAGATTAAGCACAGGTACTTCACGTACTTCAAGGTGTATTTTATTTCACTTTGGGATTGTACATCCCAACAGATGTTGAGTCCCAGAGTGAACATGAATGAAATGAGTGACTTGAAGTACACTTTGAATACTTATTAGTGGCCTCAACGTCAGTAAAATCTGAAATATTTTCAGATTTTCAGATTAAATAATTCCCTCAAGCATTAATTTTTTATTGGCTTTATTTTAGTAATATTTGTGTAAAGTGTACCATGCCACACAAAACGAGCAATATACAGTATTTTCTTCTGGGTTTGACACATCAAGACTAAGAAAAACATCTGTATGAATTATAACATGAAACATAATAATAAAATAGTTCTCCCTGAGGAAATTTATCTTTGTTAAAACAGATGTTATTTTGATTTTGTTTGCAACAATCATATTCACTGTATAAAAACAAAAGAAAAGAGAGCTTATAATCAAAAAAGTAAATACAAGTAAATACCACCAAGATCCCAAGTGAGTAAATACTCTCTTAAATGGGGAAACCAAAAGCACCAAAATCTTTTTTTATGAAATCTGTGTTCATTCAAAGTAAGAATCCCTCAGAAATGGCATCTTTGGGTTTTTCAGACATGTTCAAGGCAGACATTTCATGCTCTTTGAAGGAATGCAGTGCTGCAGAGTCGAGAGTCTTCTTTGCTGATGAGCCGGCCAGGTCTTTAGCTGGAGTGCACAACACTCTGAGTCTCTGTAAAGAAGGAAGGAAAGAAAAACATCATTAACTCACCACCACCACAACAGACCAAACTGCATTACATAAAACACAAATATCTCTAGGGGGCGACTTGGAGCATTGTGAATTGGGGGGAAATTAGCAGCTGTTGGTTGAGAAGATATTTAAAGGTCTGGTTTGGAGAAACCTTGGACATGGCTATTCTCCTCGCCCAAGCTAGATGTGGCCTACTGCGAGACCTTTTGGCTTTTTGCAGATTGCTCAGTGCTAGATGGGAACTCAAACAACTGGCATAATTTATCCATGCAAAATCTAGCAGCGTGAGATGTTTTCTGTACATACCACCGCTTGTATAGTACATGAGCAGTGGTGTTTGCATGGGACCATCGACAAGGACATATTATTCAGAGAGCGAACTTTTGGAGGCAGGCATTGGACTGTCTGATTAATATCACAGTTTTTAATGTCAAAACTGTTTTGTTTACAAAAAAACAGAAAAAAATGTTGTTTTCCCCTACATCCAACAGCTGATTAGAATCCAATTTTGGTGCTAATGCTTAATGTACAAAAGTTGTTTAACATGTAGACTACCTGTCTCAGTGTTCCTGGAGTTAGAGTCAAACTGTAGAGGAACCAAAAAGGAACCATGAGAATTGAAGAGAGAGTAAACAATATCCCGATGGCGTAGCCCCACCAGGGGTACTGGTAGGTGTTGTTGTATTTCAGAGGGGTGAACTTGATCAGGGAGAAAAGCAATACGCCCTATGAGAAAAGAAGAGGTGCAAAACATCAATGACAAGCATATTGTTTTAATTTAGAATTGGAATATGGCAATGATGGTCAAATTTTAAAGTGTAATTATGGGTTTGTATGTATACACTCACATATTCATAGGGATGCACAGTAATATACAGATACAAAAGAACACACTGAGGCTTTGAAACAAAAGATTACTTTAATGTTTCAAAGAATCAATGTGCTCTTAGGGATCTGTATGCATGTGCAGTGTTTCTATATGAATATTTTATAACAGCAGAATGTAGACCTTCAGCATACACTATATTTACTTACTGTGCAGAGAGATGGTGTGATGTACTTCCAACAATACTTCATATAGGGCTTAGGTCGGTAGCCGATCATGTTTTCAATTTTATCATAATAACGATCAGCACCTGGAAGACAGACGTTCATTTTAGCTGAATCAGCATGATTGTTCTGCTGTTGTTGAGGCGAGCTTTGGCCTTATGTGTGTGTGTATTGGAGAACAGCGCTCTCAGCTACCTGCATGTATGTGAATCTCTGTAGTGGATGCAGTGACGTAACTTTTCACACTATCAGTTGGCATAATTGGAAAAAAACAAAACATGGAGATTAAAACTCAGGTTGGTAATAATCAGAATTATCCTTTAGTGGTGTGTAAACATTTAACAGCAGTCAAATGCAGCTTTATTGCACATAGCGTTAGTTCAGACAGGCCACAAAGTCGATCCCGGCCCAGCCCTCACCAGCTGACACTCAGCTGTTTCTATTCTGTGCACGCCAACACATATGAATCGCTCTATTTAAACTGCTTCCCCTTTCCTTCCCCTGCTGCTTTCTCTGCATGCCGCTCTGAAAACACTCCACCACCCCAGATCCTCCTTTTGCATGCCATGTCTGATTAAATCAGTGTCAGTGCTTGATGCCTGCTCTGTTCTGCGCCCCATGGTGGTCTTTGCTTCCTGCTCTCCCAGCCTATTGCTTTCCATGTGTGCACATTGGAGGGCAGGGTGGTCCGAGAACAGAGTCAAATATATCTTACTGTTTAAAATTTAAAATAAAGTTTAAAAAAAAAAACTCTTACTTGGATGAAAGTGATCCTGATTCCTGACTGAAGTAAAACGAATGCAATTCTCATGAAATGGGTGTAGATTCTAAATAAATGCCTTCAGCGTCTCCTTTAATGATTATTGGTGGCCTTGTCAAATACAGTTGTATTATTGTTATAGATGGCAATTGTCTTTGAATAACAACACCCTGTAACTCACCATAAACCCATCCCAAACAAACAGGTTCCAAAATGGCAAAAAACATCATTGGCATTCCACTGCAAGCGTAGTAGTCAAACAGCAGAAATATGTACAGTCCACCCTACAGTACATCAGAGAGAGAGAGAGAGAGACTTAAAGACATCACACAGACAGTCTAAGGGACCCAGAGTCCACAGGCTAAGGTAAATGAATACAGATAGAGGTTAATTCTTCATAAAATACTAACTACCCAAGATAAACAAATGGACCCTCACCTCAGTGACCATCAACAGTCCAATAAGGAAGCTTCCGACACAGATGGCCAGCAGAAGGAATTTACGTCGATGACCAGTGAGAAAGAAGGAGGGATACATATCTGCTATGGATGTGACCAGGCCTTCCAGATACACAAACTGTGTGCAAAAAAATGATCAAATGTAGATTTAAAGTGGTGCTTTCATGTCTTCATTGTGTCTCATTCCCAACTGAAGATGTGCCTAAACGAAGGGTGTGCTTACCTGTTATGAGAAATAACTCAAGGCCATCAAAGGCAACGCTACTCAAGTTCGCATCAAGATTTGTTAACTACAGTTTAATAGGAGCACCTTACTTGACTGTCCAGTCCAAGGAAGACGATCATCATAAAGAAGCATACAGCCCAGAGTTGGGGAATAGGCATCATGGCTACTGCACGAGGATAGGCAATGAACGCCAAGCCAGGACCTGCAAGTAGTCCGTACCAGATGCAAAATGTTAGTGTAGGCCTGACTGGTGATACTCTACTTCATAGGCCAATGCAACATAATCAATGAAGCAATCGTATTAGTGTAAAACTGAGTGTATACCCAGAGATTGTGTAGTGTTTAAGGCCCTTGATTCAGGCACTATGTACTCTTACTGGCGTTGGACCATGCCCTGCCAAAATCTTCTCCCTGACTGTCTTCTGAACTTTCCCACTGTCTTCATAAAGAAATCAAACTATAGGGAATGGACAGCCCTTTCTCTGATGGTAAAACAATATGTAAGACATTTATGCAGGGGGTGGCGTTGCTTCATCCTAATACAAGAGCTGCACAAGGCACATCCATCTGAAGAAACACATACAAGTGTGAAGGTGCGGCGGTGCGCTCCTGCTCTCTTATGCCGTTGAAATAACAGCGAATATGGCTTCATCAGTACAACCCACCCTAACATACTAGCAACGCTGCTGTTTCATATTCTGCTGCATAGCTATCAATATTTTCTCAGATTTCAACTTCAACCTTACGTCCAATGATCAGACTCATTTGATACAGCTTGCAGCTTTGTGTCTACCCCAAATAACAGCGTGGATAAAAAACAATAGATCATGCATGTCATTGTGTTGCATTGCAAACAACTGAATACCTGATTCAGCCACTGTTGAGATGTCTACACCCAACTCATGCGCCATGAAGCCGAGGACAGAGAAGACTGCAAATCCAGCCACAAAGCTGGTTAAACTGTTCAGCAGGCACAGGACAAACGTGTCTCTGTAAGTGAAAGAGAGTAAAGGGTAATTCTGGTATTTTGTATTCTCTATGCGGGTCTAAATGATTAATAGGAACATAAAGTTTTGGAATCCATCCAGTATTGAGCTGTAACCGACAACCGCAAAACACGGCTGTAATATCATCCAATAGGGCAACCTCTCTGCATCAAAGTATGTCTTCTAAAATGAATATTATATGTGTCTGATTACATTACAGCCAATACCAAAACTTTTTGTTCCTATTAATCATTTAGACCTAAATACATGGGAAATTAGGGCCCACCTTCAAAAGTACCAGAATAACCCTTTAACATGTATCCTAACACATGTGAACAAAGGAGAGATAATTTGACCACACAGTAAAAATATTTTCCTTACTTGTAGCAGTTGTTGTTGTATTTGTTGTAGCTTCCCATAGACTGTAAACAACCTACGCATACAGCATAGGAGAATAATATCTGGCTCCCCGCATCCATCCACACCTTAAAACAATGAAATGTTTTTAGTTGCTTTATCCTTTGTTTACATTTTGTGGTTGATCTTCCTTTTTTACAGTTTGCTGGTCATACATGACATTTATGATTACAATGATTACTTAAAAAAGACTAAAAAAAACAATGTATAAAACAATATGTGGTGCACGCTCTACCTGGCCACCAAGGTGCCCCTACTTCATGTGCTTTTTTAAGTAGAAGAAAAAATATGTTTAACTGAGTTTAAATGAGTTTTGTTTTTGTTTTGTTTTTTTTTTTTGTTGTTTTTTTCAGATTACCACAGAGATTAGTGTGGTACTATCCCTTGATGCTGCCAAAGTCAAAATACTTGCCTTAAAATCATTTTGATTTTGAAAGTAAATTAAGAAGTTAATGAATGATGAAGGTGAAGCCACTCCTGCTATTTTGCAGACAGCTGCATAAATGCTGCTGCAGGAGGATGCTGTGATAGACTTTTATCTTGTAAATGTCCTGTTTCTCCTCTGACTGATTATTGTAGACAAACTTAAAATTTGTCTGTGTAACTTTGTTTTTCAGGGGTTTCCCTAATATCATGTTTACAGCCACAATATTTAAGCTGAGATTCCCTCTTTACATCACGATCTGAATCAGGCCCAAGAATTACTTGCTTATACAGGGAATTGGCTGTTTAAGCACAAAAATACTGACAGAGTTGTAATAATGGAGGCCCAGTTGTAATCTTTAAGCATATAATGGAGCTTGGAGTGGTTAAATATTAGTGTAATTTGGATTGACTCACTAATTATTCATGCTTCAGCCTCACCTGAGGATCTGCAAGGCGGCCTGGATCAGGAAAGAGGTAAAAGTGAATGCCATCTGAGGCTCCTGGTAATGTCAGACCACGGACCAGCAATGCTATTATTATCGCATAGGGAAAAGTAGCTGTAAAATAGACGACCTGAAAGAGAACCACCAATATATTACTACATTAGGGGGTATAGATTTTCACGGAAATGTACAAATGAGATTATGTTATGAGACATAAAATACGTAGCATTTAGATTTCCCATTATTTAGAAATAAAAATGCTTAGGAATTATCATTTACAACTCAGCTCAAAGAGCATTGAGGCAAATGTGGAAGTTAATGTAATGTGCAAGTGTAGTGGTGATAGCATTATATTGCAGCCAAACTACAGTTATGTTATAACCAGTTAGTCAATTATTTACATGAGATATTACATAATGCAGTTCAGAAAAATTCAAACATTACTGGTTGCATAAAATCAAACACAACTAGAGTGCATTCAGTAGAGTGCAGATCTCTGCCAGGGGTGTGTGGGAACACACTGTCTACATAAAGTAGATAATTGTTATTGCTTTATGCCACAATTCATTGTAAAGAGGGTGAGAGGGGTTTTTCATCAAGCTTTGATCTTGTCCCTTGTCCAAAGACCCAAGAAGATTAGGCAAATAGTCCGCTGATGTATGAAACAGCAACGGCTGTTTTACACTTCATTTTTTATAGTCGTGAAGCATCAGGCTATTTAACCTAGTTTAACCCCAGCTTGTTGACAGATTCCATCAGCCTCTTAAGCTTTTTACAGCGTTGTTTTCTCATGTGTCTGCTCTGTGTTCTGTTGACTTTCTCCGTCAGCAGTGTGTTTTATATACTCGCCTAGAAAACGCAACGCACATCCTGGATTTTTTCACCTGTGATTGGAGCGACCACGGCCATAATAGGATTACAAAAAATGTCCTCTAGGCTGATAGGCCCAGTAGTATGTGGAGAGAGAGTGATGGTCAAGCGAGCAAGACAATGAATGGAGTTGAGGAAGCGGAACTAGCAAGATCATTTTTCAAAGTTTTTGAATCAGTGCAACCACAAGGGGTTCTTCATCATACAATCATAACTGTGCACAAAAAACTGAAGGCTTATTGGCCCAGTAGTTTGCAAGATTAGCCGTGGACAGACATACTCGAAGACTAAATGCACGACCTGATAAAACATAATAAAACAGCACAAGGGCAAGGTATGAACAAACCTTTCCTGAAGATTTGACTCCTTTCCAGATACAGAAATAACAGATAATCCAGCTTAGTAAAAGACAGCCAGCCAGATCCCAGCGGATACTACCCAGCTCCTCAATTCCTCCAGACAAGCCCAAGATCCTTCTCCTGAACACAAAAATGTATGTTGGGAAATGTTCTTTTTTCAATTGTGTAAAACACTTTCTTCATTCATAAAGCACTTATGAATACGTACTGCCAGAACTCTTTTACCGAAGATGTTGCATTATCCAAAACGGGGCCATTCAGTGAACGATTCTGACCATGATAATCACAGTCCGCTTAAAGTAGGAGAGCGAGAATAACAAGAGTGGCATTTTGTTAATAAGTTGATGAATAATTTTTTCCAGCCTTATAAAAAATGCAGGAGTTTCTTCTTTTTAGCCATTCATCCCTTCCAAAAATTAACACTGTTCCCATCATTGCCTGTAATTTTACAATAAGTCTATAGCATGTGATGTTTGGTCACAAAAAGAACCACAACAGAAGATCATCCTCAAAAACTAATGGAATTAGTGTTTTTCTTCAGAGGCCTGCATTGAAAGACAGGGTGGTTAAATATTTGTGCTGTAATAGTAATCTTTATACCTTTCAAAGTAGAAGAAAATGACAGGCTAAGGAAAACAGTAATTACATATCAATTTAAAAACAGTTTCTGTAGTTTCTTCTGTATATGTGTACCTGTGTTCCAGGTGTTGTTGCAGCTGGCCCAGGGGAGTTCAGTGTTGAAGGAGAAGAAGAAATAGAGGAAGGCCCAAGCCAATATGACGATATAGTACGTCAAAGTGTAGAGCATAATCATTAGACCACCGCAGCCTATACCTATTTGCAAAATATGTCATTATGTGCAAATATGTATATGCTGAATATTATCAAAAGTATTGCATGTACTGTTTTCTGAAGGTTCAGCGGTACCTTCAAAGAAAGGACATATTTTCCTCCAACATGTGATTCCACCCTGACTGGTTAACTGTCCCAAAGAAATCTCCAAAAAGAAAAGTGGTATTCCACAGGTAAACAGGAACAGAACATAGGGGACTAAGAAAACTCCTAATGGAAGGAATTTTGTGAGGGAAAAAAAGGAGACAAATTTAAGCAACATTCAGTGCACTTGTAATAGTTATATGATTGCTGGTTATCCAAATTTCAGAATATTTTGCGTTGTACAGTGAGACTTTTATCCCCTATACACTCACCTCCTCCATTTTTGAAGCACAGGTAGGGAAATCTCCAAACATTACCCAGACCGATGATTTCTCCAACCACTGACAACATGAATTCTCTTTTGTTGGCCCACTGGCCTCTCTTCTGTTGCCTTGATGGCGGATGATGTTGATCCTTGTCATCTTTCAGAACCTTCACATCTGCTCTGCATGTTGGCTCCATCGGGTTTGGTCAACTGTGTTGAGCTGTTACATTAAAACAGTATTGGAGTGATGAGAGGTGATTTTTCTTATAAAGCTGTTCCAGGTGGGGATTGCATTTGTTGTTACATGATGTACATGATAACAAACTTTTAACAAAGAAAAGTTTTACACTCCAGTATCTGCAAGATAAAACTAAAGTCATGCCTTTGGTGATACTAATTTGATCATATTACGTGCCAGGATTTACTCAATATATCACAATTTTCACAATTAAGGGACATGGTTGAGCTCTGCCACTGCAGTGACTGAATAAGTTTTTGTATTCTTTAACTATATTTTCAACTCTGTCTCTTTAACTGTCGTCTTCACCACGCACGCGGTTCTATTACAGCTGTACATAATGCCACACGTTAGGCACCTTGTGGCACTGTAGCTTGCTTGGTAGCCTAATAACAATAACTAGAAAGGTGCATTTCCTGAAGAAAATGCGGGTGATTGCTGTCAAGCAGTTTTGGTTGATACACGTTGCTAGGACACTAAAAATAAACACTAGGGTGTTTCTTGGTCATTTCTATAGCGTTCTGGGAGGTTGCTAGGCTGTTCTGGGCAGTTGCGCATTTGTCGCTAGGCGGTTGCTATGATGTTCTGGATCGTTGCTATGGTGTAGCCAGGTGGTTGCTATGGTTTTCTGGATATTTGCTAGGGTGTTGCTAGGCAGTTGCTAAGGTGTTCTGGATGGTTGCTAGGCGGTTGCTATGGTGTTCTGTATGGTCGTATAATGAATAGTGGTATAATGATCATAACGATAATTACAAGTGACAACATTTCTGTCTTTGCAGCTGAATGAAGTTGTCATTAC
>OMLF01047074.1:3006-15183 GCA_900302615.1 Holocentrus rufus
AGGAAGAGGAGGCCAGGATCGCTGCAGTGAGGGAGGAAGAGGAGCAGAAGAGTCAGACCATGAAGGAGAAGATGGAGGGTCTGAGCAGAGAGATAGCAGCCCTTTCAGACACAATCAGAGCCATAGAGAAGGAGCTGAGAGCTGAAGACGTCTCATTCCTGCAAAACTACAAGGCTACAGTGGAAAGAGTCCAGCGCCCCCTGCTGGAGGATCCACAGCTGCCATCAGGAGCTCTGATAGACCAGGCCAAACACCTGGGCAACCTGAGCTTCACAGTCTGGGACAAGATGAAGGAGGTGGTCTCCTACACTCCTGTGGTTCTGGACCCCAACACTGCTGATCCAACACTCATCTTGTCTGGAAAGCTTACCAGTTTTAGACGTGGAAAGAGACAAAATATCCCAAAAGTCCCAGAAAGATTTGACTACTACTGTTCTGTCCTGGGCTCAGAAGGCTTCAACTCAGGGACTCACACCTGGGAAGTTGAGGTCAGATATCCCTGGAGAGTCGGTGTGATAGCAGAGTCTGCCCAAAGGAGGGGGAAAATACAGTCTGGATTGTGGGTAATAGGGCTTTATAGTTCTGAATACACCGCAGACTGCCCACCAGATCCAGCCACCGTTCTTCAAGTAGGGAAGATGCTATGGAAGATCAGAGTTCATCTGGACTGGAATGGAGGAAAGTTATCATTTTATGATGCTGATAGTAACACACACATACACACCTTCACACACACTTTCACTGAGAGGCTGTTTCCGTACATCAACACTCTGGATGAATCCGTTCTGAGGATTTTACCAGTGAAGGTATCTGTACTAATGAACCAGAACAGTTAGATATGAGGGAAATGATGGTGGTGATGATTAGATAATGTACGCAACTAGCCATCCATCCTTAAAGGAGAATGCCGAGGATTATTTTCATGTTGATGTAAATTTAAATGTAATTTTATTAATAATTGTGGGTAATAAGCCATTGCTCAAGCAAATAGTAATAACATAGTAGAACAAAGCAATATAAAAAAGAAAATAGCAAACAGGACTTTTGTAATCATACACAGCTGACAGTTTGAGCGCAAGAACATTAGAAGAACATACACATGAAAAGTATTCAGGAATATATGGATAACAGCATTTTTGGAGTATATTAAATAACAGCAATAAAGCACACTGACGAGGAATGAGTGAAAGCAAAATGTACCAATATTTCATATACAGACTTCTGTATATTTATACATGAATTTCTTGTATAAATGATTTAAAAATGTACCAGAAACTGTCAAAGAAATGTATTGTGAAATAGGTAGAAAATGTTAAAATGGCTTTACGTGTATTGTGTAACACAATTGTATATAAGGTCATGAGAATTTGAAGAAAACATTGGTGAAACAGAAAATATACGGGATTTTCAATATGAGTCATATTCACATAAACAGGTCTGTTGACGTCATATATACTGTATATACAGACAGTGTGTTGTAAAAATCCATTAATCTTGTCAATATATTCACTTGAAATATTCAGTCGTAGAGAATGTACAGAACTTGTAAATCAGTGAATATTATCAACTTTGCCAAATCCCAAAACCACAGAATCCAGACTGTGATGTCTGAACCCACAGCTGTTTTTAATATCAACAGTTTTTGTTAAAAGGAAATTTTAAAGCCATGTAGTGTGTAGTACTTTATACCAAAATACCCCCCATCTCTTCAGTATTTCAGTGTTCAGTCTGGATCATTCACTTCCTGTGTGGAAAATATTTCCTACCAGAGAACAAACCAACAGTATCAGAACCACTTCTTCATTCTGTCTGAAAAGAGGGAAGCGGTTTATAGAAGAAAATCTAGATTTGTGAAATTTTAAAATGTTTATTGGACAAGTTGATTACAAGCTAGTAAAACACACAAAAAAGCAAAAGTCAATCAGTAGTCATCAGAAATGAAGGAGGAAATGGGAACAAAAATGCATTTATAATGTCAAAGTAAACATATCAAGTGAGTTTTCTCTTTATTCAGAGTTATAGTCTATAACTGAATTTTGTGTTTTTCAGATATATAACTTTTAACTAAAATTTCTTGTAGATTATCTTTAGACTTGTTCGATAAGAGGAACCTCATAGTTTGTCATTCAGTACTTCCAGCACTCACCTCCTGTCTATAAAAGTGTTATGATGTAACTTAAAGTAATGTTGGATTTTTAGGAATTGAGGCTTTCTGTACTGTTGAAGAGTCACTGTAAGTCACGGAGGTCTGTAAGTCACATCATCTACATTGCATCATCTAATTGCTCAAAAGTAAAATACAAATTACTGTTTGATATTAGCATTGTAATTTTTCACCTACTTCAATAATTTTCAGCTTCTTTTGGATAATGTTGCATTTCAAATAAATAAATAATGGATTTAAAAGGGAAATGTAATGTATTTATTGCTTGTAATTTCAGTAGTGTTTTCAGTGTCTAGCTTCTGAGTGAGAGAAACTTAATATGTGCTAAAACAGCTTGACAACAATCTGTAACTTCTGTCCTTCAGACAGAAGGTGTGTTCCCATCTTTGGTTGACCATGGATGCAGTGGGAATAAGTACAAAGTTTATATTAATGGTAAAATGTTGGTTCCAAGATCCCTCTGCAATCGTCAGTTCAGATCAGCCATGGTCAGAATGCTTTTTGTACTCTACTTGAACCTGCTTGCTCTAAAAGTAGTCTTAAGATATTCCACCAATGAAAAATACCTCTCATAAAACATCACTATATGCTGATGATATGTTGCTGTGCCTCAACTGTGTGCAGAACCTTTTGCCTCATGTTTTAAATACAGTAACTAAATTTAATTGGATATCTGGTAATAAGATCTTTCTAAACAAATCAGCTGTTCTTCCTTTCAATGAGTGCATGTTGAGCATGTCTCTTAGTAAAGTGATACCAGAACATAACAAAACATGTCTCCATCTTCTTTGCAAAAGTTTATTCACATTTCAACAAAGCCTTTTGTTTTTTTTAACAAAAGCCGACCTTGATTGATGGTTTAATTTGCCCTTCACATCATGTAATAGGATTTTATTTTTTAAAAACTAATATAGCACGCAGAATAAACTTTTATTTGAGCATAATTCCACTGTGTCAGATTTATTTAATGAGGGAATCACAGAGATTTTAAAGCAGAGTTGTTCAGATGGAGACCTGGGCTAACTATATTATAGTTTATAGGTATAGTGGTGCTGTCCATTTGACCTGGATATGGATCAGACCTTCAATGATAAAATGTTTGAGTCACCACTTGCCTTCATTAGGAGCCTGGGATTTACCTGCCACCTGTCAGGTCTTTTCCCTCAGGGGTCAGAGGGCGTCATCCTGTTTGTCTTTTCATGTAAACTTTAAAGCCCTTTAATCTTCACTGTGTTTGAGTCCACTGCACTGCATTGTGATTTGCAGAACCAAATAAAAACACAAATCTGTGTGTGTGTGTGTGTGTGTGTCCGTGCATGCGTGTGTGTTCGTGTGTTTTTCAGGTGATTTTGGACTTGAAGGGTTCTGATTTCAGCTACACCTACCAGACACCTCCAGCCTCTCCTAGTAACACTCTGTCCAGGAAGAGCAGTATCAGCAGGTAACACACACACACACACACACACACACACATACATACATCCTTTAAAACATCCCCAACCCACCTGTTTATCGCTAAACTAAACTATGTTCTGTACTCTTTTAGTGTTTGATTCTTCCTCTTCATCTTCTCCTTTGCATAATTGATCTTGCAGGTTTGTCACTTTTGTTAATTGTTTGTGTTGATTGTGTGTTTGTCACTCTGTGTTTCCATAGTAACTATCAGTCTGGATCAGTGAGACACGTTCCCTCCCTGGACTCCATCAGCTGTGCGGTGGATGGAGTACATATCCAGGTAACACACACACACACACACACACAAACACACACACACACACGCACACACACACACACACACACACACGCACACACAGGCCTTCAGAGCCATTAGAGATACAAACTCTGTCAACTTGGAAGGTTTAGTTCTAAAATGCTTTACATTAAATACTTTTATTTTTTATTTTTTACTGCACAAAAGTCATCAATCTTTCCCAAACAAAATCTCAAAAGCAGAACTTTTATCTAAGCAAAGATCTCAATAATAATGCATGTTTTTCTTAAGTTCATTTTCTTTTCAAATGGATTTTAATGAGCTTTACTTTGATATGAGCTGTCACTCAGTACTTCTCTCAGTACATCACATACACCATCAGAAGTAAGGTATACTTATTTTGTACTTGCTGTACTATTTTGTTGCAGTGCATGTCACAAAAAGACAAAAATGAAAGCTGCAAAATCAAAATGAGGTGTTAGAATAACATTTAAAGGATGTTTACAATTTTTTCCAGTTTCCAGCAGCAGGTTTATTATAAGAACTTAGATAAACTAAAAATGAATCACATTTTATAGCGTTTTTCATGATGAGGTGAGCATCCATGAACCTAGACAGCAAAAGCCTTTCAGCCTGACAGCGCACACATACATACACACACACACACACACACACACACACACACACACCACTCTAACCCTCTCCCATATGTGTAGCGCTGCTCCTCCCCCTATCTGCTGATTGGCTGCGACGAAACCGGGCGGTCCCTGAGCGAAGGGAACTCCCCCTCTCGCCTCGGTCGTCACGGCAGCCGTGGTCGCCACGGTTACGCCCAACGCCCCCCGCCGACCCGCCGCGTTAGCCGCAGGGATTTGACCACTGTGAGAAAAAAAAAATAAAACTTTTCCAACCCCGGTTACCCTCCTGTGTGTCACCGCTGTCCGCCACCGACTCATCACGCATCACTTCCTGTTTTACCGTTAAATGTTTCGTGTCAGGTGTCGCTGAATCCATCCCTTATATCCCTGAATTCATTCATGTTCTGCCAGATTCCTCTGATTTAACCTCTGTTCATTTTCCCCGTGTTGATATTCATGTTAAATCAGACATAATCTGAATTAGTCCCGTGCAGCTTTTCATCCCATCTTGTATTATCGATTTCTCCCAGTATCTCTCTAATCTCACCCCATTCACACATTTTCACATTAAATAGAAATACCTTGAGCAAACCTCTGATGTCATCACATGCATCTAATTTCATCACACACAATTCCATCCCATACATTTCAGGGATTAGATTACTGTCAGTTTCCCCAAACATTTTTTCTTCTCCAAACATTTCAGATTCCACCTTGTCTGTATCCCGTCTGTGACATGGTACATTTTGTGTATCACTGAGGTGTCACATTACATCAGAAATACTCTGATTTTCCTCCCGTAGTTTAATAAACACACAAACTCAACCAGCTGCTTCCATATGTTCCTTAACAAGATGGAATTTGTTAATAAACTGTTAATAAACTCATTTTCACACATGGAAAACTTTGTGTATTTTGTAGCTACATGAGAATGTGGCTACAGCTAATGACTCACAGACTTGAGCCCAACAGACCATAACAAACCTCAGGCTGTGTCAGTAGACTGTCAGTCCACACAGTCTGTGCTGTGCAGCAGGAGTTTGTCTGCAGGAAGCTGCAGAGTGTTTCTGTGACTCTCCATCGCTCACACACTCACCACATGATTCTGTTTTATTTTGACGCTTGGCCTGTCAGACTGTGTGTGTCCTGCGCTCCTTCACCTCCTTGTCCTTCCTCTCCTCTGTCCGCCGCTCGCTTTCAGCCTGCAGTCTGTCAGTGGTGACCTGTCCTGTTGTGTCAGTGTCCGTGTGCTCGTCTGTGTGTGTGTGTGTGTGTGTGTTGTGTGTGTGTGTGTTTGTCTGTGTGTGTGTATGTGTGTGTTCATCTGTGTGTGTTCATGTTCAGCACAGAGCTGATGTGTTAAATAATGTTTAGTGTCTGTTTTTTGCTCGACTGTAGTGTGTGTGTGTGTGTGTGTGTGTGTGTGTGTATTGAGACATAGTTGTGTATGTATCAGTATCTGTCTGTATTTGTGTGTATGTGTGTGTCTGTGTGTCTTTGGTTGTTATTGGATTATGTGTCTGTATTGAAGGATAGACAGAAGATACTTTTTAAGTTCTGGTCAAAGTTTCAGCTTCGAATCTTTTTGTCCTTCCTGCTCTCTGTTGCTGCATTAGGTAACTGATAACGTGATTATATAGAACATCTCATTGGTCAAACAGACAAAATGAGTTTGAGCCACGGCCTCCATGTAAAAAAAATCTAATTCAAATCTTATTTTTCTTCCAACATGGTCAATAATCTGCCAGTGGGATGAGATAATCCCACTTGTTTCCAATGCTAATCAGCTTGTTTCCAGAATTTTCTTGAATCAAGTGTCATTTTCTTGATCCTAGTGGGCTGATCTGCCTTATTCTGCCTTGTTTCAACACATTTATACTTGTTCACAGAAACATTCCTCAAACAAGTGAAACTGCATTGGAAACAAGTGGGATTATCTCATCCCACTGGCAGATTATTGACCTTATTGGAAGAAAAATAAGATTTGAACTGAAGAGGAGACTGAAGGACTTGCAGATTTGTTGCAGTGTGCATCCTTCAGACTCATCTGAAGGATCAGGATTTGATGGATAAACCTGACTTGTGACTGACAC
Organism: Holocentrus rufus; assembly: GCA_900302615.1. Lineage (NCBI taxonomy): Eukaryota > Metazoa > Chordata > Actinopteri > Holocentriformes > Holocentridae > Holocentrus > Holocentrus rufus. Next base: position 9,613 of record OMLF01047074.1, read on the forward strand.
CAGACACTGGACTGTGAACTGCAGAGGTCAGCAGCAGCAGACTGGTTGTACTGGGCAGCTCCCAGTGCACTGCTGCTGGTCAGACGAAGGAAACAATCTGAAGACTTTGGACTCTGCTAACCTGCCATGAGACTTTACAGATGAAATGATTAATCAAAAAATTCTAAATTCAATACACTCTCCTCCCCTCTGTTCATACCTTTGGCGTGTGTTTGCTCCGTCATGTAAACCTCAGACAGGCTTCGTTCCACTGTCGTCAAAACGTCCTCCAAAAATCCGTCCTGTTATCAAGACACACTCTTTGTTTGGAAATGTGGTGTAATGCCCCTTTAGACTGTAAGTGTGGTGTTAACATTGCTGTCAGTAGTCCTGTGATGGATTTCTGTAACTGTTGGTGGTGTTGGAAATAAACTGTGTATGTGTGTTTGGTTCCTTTAAAAAAAAAAAAAAAGAAGGTGCATATCTTGATATTTTAAATTGAAGAGTTTCTTTCCAATAAAAGAATCACCTGCAGTTCAACACTGAATAACTGAGGCCTTCAGGTCCCTGCTGTTCGTTATAAAGTGACGTCACTTGGTTTGATGTTGTGCTCCGAGTTATTTTTCACATCATTCGTTTCTCAAATGGAGATTTGATTTTGGATCCAAACTCTTCAATTAAAGTTGGTTATTTGTGTTCAGCAGACAGATGTCACTTTGAGGAAAACAGCTTCTGTGTTTGTCCTGGACTTTCTCTTAAAGGAATATTCCACCGTTTTGGGCAGAATCCCTTTTTCTGACTTTCCCTAGGCTGAGACAAGACGTTCGATTCCATTTTCACCTTCCTATGTGTAGCATTTTGTGTTAGCTTAGCATAAAGACTTGAAGTCTACAGGAGTCATTAGCCTAGCTCCATCAAAGTGATTCAAACATTTTGTCTCAGTCTGGGTAAGATGGAAAAAGGGGATTTTGCCCAAAATGTTGGAGTTTTCCTTTAAATAGCTGGTTAACTGTTGCATTTCTCACTCGGACCAGCCGGCCCAGAGAGTCGACAGCTGCCTCGGCTGTCCGGTTTCAGTAAACGATGCTGACCGGCCAAACAAGCCAGTTTCCTTCAGGGACAAATGAACTTTTTCCACAGTTTGACAGACGTCTGGTGAAGTGAGCAGCTGGTGAGCAGAGAGCTGTGTGAACAGCTTCTGTCCTGCAGCCCTGCAGACGTCCCACTGCACACCCTGACAGGGACACTAATGTGGATCTGGTTCAGCCTGCAGGTCTGCAGGTCTGTAGGTCTGCAGGTCTGCAGGTCTGCTGGCTGAGGTTCATCTGGTTTGTATTTCAGTCCTGAGCAGTGTGTCTGTTTTGGCTGGTAGATTATTGATTGATTATTGGCTTCTATCTGTAAACACTTTGTATCTGTGATCAGAAAAACGCTGCACAAACAAACCAGACGACTGATGACAGATGTGTGACGTCTGCAGCGGCTGCAGCTGAGAGTGTTTTGGTACTGAAGGTGCTCTTTGTTAGTGATTGATTGATTGATTTCTGATTGGCTCGTTTACGGCAGGATGCCGTCGGCTCCACCAATCAGCTGGCTCCCTGGTCCGGTCCCGGGGGCGGCGGGGGGGCGGAGAACGGCTCGTTGGCCCCCCCACACAACGCATACACACACCATGGAGAGAGGGCCCGCGCCATGTCAGCATCGGGGAAGGTAGCTAACACACACACACACACACACACACACACTCATGCACATGCACACTTACTGAGAAGCTGTTATCACTGTGCAAACTTATATAGTAGTATAGATTACATTAGACTAGACTAGACTATAGATTATTAGAGATGAGATGAGATGAGATCACTGTAGATCACTTCCAGGATCTGTCTTTATTTTCCTGACTGTATTTTAGTTTACATTTACCTTCAGTCATGTGCAGAAGTTTTTATCCAGAGCAGCTGACAAGTGAATTTGAACAAACCGACATGTGGACCTGCTGTGGGTTCAGGTCTGAGGAGAGTCTCAGGTTTACACAAGTCCAGTACAAACACAGCCAGCTGCTGCAGCATCACAGCAGCAGCAGCCACCAGATGGCAGCATGAGGCAGGAGGACACACTTCCCTTCATCTTCATCCTCACTATAATTTGTTCTCCCATTTCATTCTGCTTTGCTTCTCTTCTCTTCCTTCATCCTCTTACTTTTTTACTTTGTTCTCATCTCCTCTGTTCTTTCCTTTCTTTTTTCTCTCTCCTCTCCTCTTCTTTGCTCCTCTCACCTCTTGTGTTCCTCTCCCTGATATTCCTCTCCTCCCTTATCTTTTTTCTCTTTTCTCTCCTTTTCTTTTCTCCTCTCCTGTATTTATTCTCCTCTTTTATAACAGAAAACTAAAAACCACATTCATTATTACCATTTTTATAACTATTCCTCACCATCATAACACCACCTCTCTCTCTCTCTCTCTCTCTCTCTCTCTCTCCCATATGTCTCCTCAGTCTTGCTCGGCCAGGGATCAGTTGGCCTTGACGTTGGGTGCGTTGAATTCGGACGCCCCGAGGAGCAGCCGGGACTCGCTGCACTGTTCCAGTGGCTACAGCACGCAGACCACGACCCCGTCCTGCTCCGAGGACACCATACACACACACAGTGAGTACACGCACACACGCACACACACACACACACACAGTACAGTATCAGTACACTAGAGATGCGTTCAGGGAGAGAAGAGCCAGCGAAGCGCTGCCCTGTCTGTGTCTCTGTGTCAGAAGGATTAAAGATAAACCTGCTTCACCCTGATTCTCCTTCAGTCCTGAAACTTTGACCAGCTGAAGAACCTCAGTGACCTTTCAGCATCAACTGCTGACGTTCTGAAATAGTTTTCAAACTGATGACGACTTCACAGCTGTGAGACAAAGAAGCCGTCACACATTTATAAATATCAACAGAGAGAAGCTCAGATCTTTACACAGATCAGTGCAAACTGAATGTAAATTATCACCTGGAGGGAAAAATCCACCTGAAAAACTGAAGTGTGTTTGACTGTTTTTTTTTGTTGTTGAACTGCTGCCCCCTCCTGGTATGGAGAGATGTTTCCAGCAGCTCCAGATGTTTATTGATATCAGAAATCAGTCGTTTGATGGATCTAAACCATCAGCGGTAAACGTCAGGTTTTGGTGTCAGTCCCTCACAATCAAAGAGCGAGGGCTTCTTTCTAGAGCCGCCATGTTGCACCGATGTTCAACAATCATACAGGGAGAAATCCATCGTAGAAGAGGACAGAGAGACATTTCTCCACACAGGAGCAGCACACAGACCAGAATGCAATGCTGCACGAGACCAGAATGCACTGGTGCTAGAAGACGGTGTTTTGAGTACAGAGAGACGCTCACTTTCCCTGCAGTGTAACTTTGTTCCACCTCCTCTCTCTCCGTCTCCCTACACACACACATCCTGTACAGAGCTGCAGGTTCAGGCTCTTTCTCAGGGGGTTGTTCAGAGGCATTCTGGGAAATATAAGATATCGCTAACTGATGCAGACGTTGATGAGGCAGGCTGAGGGAAAGTCAGTACACCAAAAGTAGAATTACAGAACAGAATAAGTCCTGGAGCGCCGAGCGTCAGACTGATGAGATCCAACCGTGAAACAGGATCTGAGGGGGAAACTTGGTCCAAACTGGACTACATCTGAAAGTCTGATCCCAGAGCGTTTGACTGACTGAGCGTCTGATGCGTCGTAACGAGATCTCCCAAAGCCTGAGCCGGCTTCAGTGTCAGTTTGGACCTGGACTGATTGGCCCATGAAGCATCGGGTTTACAGCCTCCGCAGACTGAAGCCTCTCATTAGACAGAGTCTGGTCCTGCAGGTGAACAGCTGCCTGCGGTCTGTCAGGAAACCTGGACTGGTTTCTTTACTGGGGGTTTTATTGTCCTCCTGAGGGTTCAGTCTCCTCTGTGTTCACTGACCCGACAGCAGTGACTGATGGGAAACATCTCACAGGACAGAGTTCACCCCGGGCTGAGGGGCCCGGGCCTTGACCCCTCCTGAACCCAGGAGGGGTCGACGAGTTCAGAGGTGGATTTCTGTCAGGCTCAGAGACCAGATGGAGCCCTGCCTCTGCAGGTTTAGTTTGTCCTGTTTCAGAGCAGCGAGCTGAGCCACCTGCTCTTAAACAGATCAAATATTTGTCTTCAGTCTGATGTTAGATTCTGGATTCTCAGGCTGCTTTCACCCCCTCTGTCAGGAATCCAGATCAGGTTTCTTGCCAAGTGGGTCAGGAAACATGAAAAGAATTTGTCCTGGTATGTTGGTGCAGAAGAAGAAACATAAGACTAACAACAACAATTTCTAACAATAAATAATAAAGATAAAAGTAAGATGAGCATTAGCATTATCTGGTCCTCAGGTGAACTCTGCAGGTCTTGGAGAAACCGTCCTGAAACACTGACATCATGACACTTCACTCTGTTACTTATGCAGCACAAACCCACAGCTGCACCACATCATATGAGTTTGTGAGCAAGAACCAGCTGAGGACACACACACACACACACACACACACACACACACACACACACACACACACCAGGAAAAGAAAGCCATTATAAAAGGGGGTATCCAGGGTCCAGGGTGTCGGTACTTTGGGTTTTTTGGCTGCTGCTCAGTTTGATGACATCACGTTACACACTGATCACTTCCCATCATGCTTTGGATTCAGTTTGATCACTTAACACACAAACGGTCTGTCAGTCCACAGAACAGACCTGATGGTCCTGATCCAGCAGGTCTCCTCCTGCTCTCCTGACTTGTATTCATGTTGTTATCGTTTTTCCTTCTCAGATCAGATCAGAAAAGTTGTGATTCTCCTCCTGTCTGTGTTCAGCTCTCCTCTGTTTCTGTCTGTGTTTCTGTCTGTGTTTCTGTTTCTGTCTGTGTCTCTGTCTGTGTCTCTGTCTGTGTCTGTGTTTCTGTCTGTGTGTCTGTGAGTCGACCAGCTCCTCTCCTCTCTTGTACCTTCAGTACAGTTTGTATTTTTCCTGCTGAATCTTCCGTCCTTCTCTTTCAGCTGTGAAGCGAGAGCCTCCACTCTATGGTAGGTCTCCATCTACCTGTCTGTCTCTCTGTCTGTCTGTCTCTCTTCCTGTCTGTCTCTCTTTCTGTCTGTCTGTCTGTCTCTCTGCCTGTCTGTCTCTCTCTCTGTCTGCCTGTCTGTCTCTCTGCCTGTCTGTCTCTCTGTCTGTCTGCCTGTCTGTCTCTCTGCCTGTCTCTATGTCTGCCTGTCTGTCTGTCTCTCTGCCTGTCTGTCTCTCTGTCTGTCTCTCTGTCTGTCTGTCTCTCTGCCTGCCTGCCTGTCTGTCTGTCTGTCTGCCTGTCTGTCTGTCTGTCTGTCTGCCTGCCTGTCTGTCTGTCTGCCTGTCTGTCTGTCTGTCTGCCTGCCTGTCTGTCTGTCTGTCTGTCTGTCTGCCTGTCTGTCTGCCTGTCTGTCTGTCTGTCTGTCTGACAGTACACTCCCTGGTAAAATCTGACCCACATTAAAGACTATCTGAGTTTTTTTTTTGTGAGTGACAAACAGCCCTCCTCTGCCTTCAATAACTAT
>OMLF01047096.1:0-10082 GCA_900302615.1 Holocentrus rufus
ATATTTACTCCAGTTAGTAAAAAGTGAAATGTGTGTGTGTGTGTGTGTGTGTGTGTGTGTGTGTGTGTGTGTGTGACAGTGCTAGAGTAAAATACAGAGCAAATAGAGTAAAGGAGGGATGCTACGTTCTTTGAAGACAAGTTATTTGAAGTGCTTTACTCTTTGATGGGCATTTGTTACTCTTTATGTGGCACACTGAACAGATTGTGTGTGTTTGTGTGTATGTGTGTGTATGAGAGAGAGAGAGAGAGAGAGAGAGAGAGAGAGAGAGCAAGTGTGTGTGCGTGTGTATATGTAGTCATACATGCGTGTTTTGCTCAAAAAGCTCTTCACAAGTCACTGTACTGTATACTTATGAGGGCTGATGTAGCTCTCCAAAGCAGTTAAACCGCTCACACACACACACACACACACACACTCCTTCAAAACATCAAAACAGCAAAACCTGTTATTAACATGGTGATGATGTCAGCATCCTAGGACCTAAGGCTAAGAGGGCTAAGGATGAAATAGGGATGGTCATCACTGCTAAGACACACACACACACACACACACACACACAGGTGGATGACGTGCGTCTCAGTGTGTGAGGGGCAGTCTGGGTATTTCCAGCAGGCGTCCTGCCAGTCCTCTCAACGCTCGATTCCAGAAACGTCCCTCCCATCTGCCTTTCCTCTCAGCCCCCTAACATCATTACTGCACTCATGTCTCTTCATCCCTCTCTCTGCTGCTTTCTTCATCTTCCACTTGATTTCTCCCCCCCGCTTTAAGGATCTATACATGCATTTCTAACATAATGGTAAGCACACATAAGGATAACTTTAATATTTGATTCACAATTTTTGGAGAGCATTGTTCGGCATGCTCTGCAAAATTCTTCTTTGTACAGGAAGTGAGAAACCGGCTTCAAGAGAAACTGAGACACAAATAAACAAGGTGACAGTAAACATGTCGGTCCCCTTACAGCCTCACATTAACAAATATTTCACCTCATTATGACCTGTAATGGCAAGTGACAGATGTAAACAAGGCATGGGAGAGAAAAGGGCAGAAAAAAGATAAACATGGGAAAAAAGGGGGTTCAGACAAGGAGGGAGAAAGAGAGCGTGAAATAAACAGAGAAAGTGAGAGAAAGAGAGAATTAGAGAGGGTGACAAATATAAAGCGAGAGAGAGAGAGAGATGGATGCTTTCCCTAATATGATTACATCACCTTCTGGACACTGCTGTTGCCATGGCTACACAGTCACATTAGCCCACTCATATTATTGTCTGACACCTTCCCCATTGTCTGTCAAATCCGCGGCGCTCTGCTCCTAAACTCCGGGCTTTGGAGGTTTGACCGCGTCTGACCCGTCTTGTCTGCCCGCTCGTGTGATTTGGTTTCAAAGTGTATCCCCCTCCAGGCATGAAGTGAAACTGTCCAAAGGCAAGGCTGAATTTCAAGTGGAGATGGTACCGAGCTGGTGGCCAAGTAGCCCTGCTGGACGGGCCGCGGTACATGAAATGATGTGTCAACGCGGCGAGGGGTTTTGGCCGGAAACGTGTCTAGAGCCGTGGGAAATCCAACATTCATGGAGGCAAAAATGTTTCGGGCCAATGCCTCCATGCACGCCATGCCCACCTGCCCGCTGTTTTTCTGTGTAGCACTCATCATTCTCTTGCAATAGTATCATTGGATTGTGCATCTCCAAAGTGCTTAAAGGAACATTTCACCCAAAAAATGAAAATTATGTCATTTTATCAAGTTCTCCAATCTGTGCAAGTCCTTGCAATGAATGAATCGTTAAAAAGTCTCCACAAAATATACATTAGCTTCATGGTTGTTAAGTGTTTTAGGTGGGAGATGACATACTGTTAAAAGTCCTTGTTGCAGCGTCCCGGGTGTGACGGCCCAGACTCTTCACTGTATGTCATCCCTACTCTCTCCACCCTGTCTTTCTTGTCTCTCTTCACTGTACATCTAACAAAGCAGAAATGCCAAAAAATAATCTATTTTTTATGCATAATTTAGCTTTAAAAGGAAGCAACAATTAAAAACATATTGCTGTAATATAATAACACATTGTCTAGCAGTGCTGTACATCATTAGAAAATCACAGCCGATGCTGATTCTGATACTTGAAGTTGCTTCTCTTGCTGAATGAAAGCAAATTTCCTGTTTTCTATTTCAGCTCCGTGTCTGCAATTGACTTAACTAAGTTAGGCCAGATCGTGATTCATTGATCTCAACAAAAAATATTCTGTTCTGCTTTGGATCTAAAAAAAAAAAAAAAAAAAAAGAGGTGCGGCACTGTGTTGCTGGTGCAGATATTAGACAGTGATCTATAGCTGACGCTCTGCCAGTGTTCCTGCATACCACGGCTTCTTCTGAGACTGCTGCTGCTGAGTCAGTTACTCTACCATTAGACTAATTCACCAGTTATATGGTGTTTGTGTATCTGAGTGTGTGTGCGCTTTACCTCTCACTCCGGCCACTGATATAATGTGTGTCTTTTTGTAGCGTTAGCTTGCTCTCAGCACTGACCTTGCACAACCAATAGGATTTATTACCTTTATACCTGCTACAATGACTTCATACATCAAACATAAAGTATAAAAGGTGTATAAAAGCCTTATGAATAAGCTGTAAAAATGACTACCAGCTCAATATGTCCAACAAAGTGAAGAAACCTGCCTTACCTCTCTCAAAAAGTTGCCTTAACCCTTTCTCCCCACCCAAACCACAGCTTCTGCCTCAGTATTAAGAAGTTACATTATTCTATATTTGACAGGACTTTTCAATCATGCAAGTAGAGTGAGCCCAGATACTCATTCATAAACAGACACACATCCAAACCCCTCCAATAGCGTCTCATTTGACACACACTGCTCATTGCTGTAGTTTAGACGAAAAGAAAAACACTCTCTGTTCTGTCTTTATTACTGTTAAGTTACTGTCCCTTGCACTTGCTCTTTAGTTGACCTTTTCTGCTGCTGCACATATTTAAGTTGCTCTGGAGAGCGTCAGCTAAATGCCTAGAAAGTGACTGTAATAAAACGGTAAACCCTGTCGTTAAACATGCCGATGATGTCAGCACTTTTATTGTCGCTTAAGAGGAAAGAGGCAACAGGGATGACTATCACTAATAAAGAAGCGAGGGAGAGACAAGCGGAGAGGGAGCAAGTGAAGGAGGTAGAGTGGGATGTATAGGAATAGAAAAAGAGAGGGAAGAGAAAGAGGGGGAGAAAAGAAGAGAGAGACGAGGCAAAAAATGGGAAAAGGAGAAAAATTAAAATACAAGACTGAGTGACAGAAAAGTAGAGAGAAAGTGATATGTGGTGCAGAAATTTAAGATGCGTGATGTTCAAGAGCTGTCAAAGATGAAAAACACAGAAAATAGACAAAAGCAATGGTAACACTGAATTGTAGCTGCAATGCAGTTTTGAGTAAAAAAAAAAAAGTGAATTCCTAAGAAGAACAAGAGTTTGAGATCTTTTGTGCTGAATAAGGTGACCCAGAGGTAAACTGTATTCCTAGAAAACATAATTACATACAGTCGATGATGTATTGCTCCAGCGTTTCCAGCATCAAAAGGCTCGGCCTTATTGGCCAAAATGATGAGGCGTAATACAATTACAGATACAGCACACAGTGTGAGTAATGATCTTAAGGCTTGTCTCTTTTTTGCTGATGTAATTTCAACAAAATTAAACACGAGGGCAAATACAGAATAATTAGTTAAAAGCTGGTAAATTCAATGTAATACATAAATGATGTTCTGATAGTTATCATTCTCTCCTGTGACTGATTTAAGTACAGATCGTTACAAGAAAAAAAAAAAAAGTCTGCAGTGCTTGTTCCCAGTCAACTGCTGAGCAAGGCAAACACAGCAATGTACATTTGGAACTGAATCATAGACTCAAGGCCAATTAGTGGTACTATCTCCATCTCTCTCTCTCTCTCTCTCTCTCTTTCTCTCCACTCCTCCATCTCCCCCATCATCATGAGTTAACCCCATCTATCTGTTCATCTGTTTGCCAGAGAGAGAGAGAGAGAGAGAGAGAGAGGGAGACAGAGAGAGAGAGAGAGAGAGAGTTGTACAATAAACAGGCCATGCTAGAAAAGAACAGGGCCCAGCTCCATCCTGTTCCTGTGAAGTGAGCAAACTAGAGCCAAGCGCAGCATTCTGCTCCATGGCTGCCTCAGCAAAAACACAATATGTTGGCACTAAAGGGCCGCACTGGGAGGAACTCGCACCCCAATGAATATCATCAGCTTTATGGAACTGTATGCTTATCTGGCTAGAACTTCTACCTGGAATATACAGGGGAGGGGCTGGAATTCACTGCATGATGAATATGAGGGAAATGCAGCAAGTCTGTCCAATGAGAAACTTTCTTTATGCAAGTTATGCCAGGACTAGAGTAATGCAGTCTACAGGTGCCCCACCTGTAGACTGCATCATTAAAATCAATTGCCTATTAGAAGTCCATGATGAAAATGTGGCGATGACTTTATTGTGTTCATCCTCCAGATTTTCATCACCATAGTCTCATTTTGTGTGCTGCCTTCTTCTTTTAAATCAAATCTAGTTTACTGACTCAGGCAAAAATACATACTGTACTCTCAGGATGTTGGGTGTTTGAATTAGACTCTTGACCTTTGATGCATATTATTCCAGCCTTCTCCATCTCTCAGCTGTATCCTGTTCAACACCAGAAGAGCTCTTAGAATAGCTATTAAAATTAAAATTGGAGCAAAATGGTCTCAGTTGACTCACCAAAATCCACTTTTGCAGCACATGCAGCTGAAACACATGGGAAAAGTGCAAAATGTCGCTTTTTCAGGAGCTAAGAAACACAGCCTTAGCTTATTCTGGGGTTCATCAAAGGTTCATCAAATAAGGTATTGAGCATGAAACTTTTGGCCCTGCTTGCTTGGTGGTGGCGCTGAGGTTTGTATTCAAAATGCCGGATCCAAGTGTCAAGATCCATCACTCCGCAAAGCTTTGTCCAACACAGGCCAGCCAAGGTACACAAATCTTGAATGAGAGATGGAGCCCAATCCATAGTCCCTGCCCCAATATTTGATTGAGGAGGGCAGTAATTCACAGAAGTAGCAATGTACTGATGCCATTTTTTCACCCTCGATACCTAATACAGATCTTTGCGTATCAGTCGATACCTGGTACTAATCATTGAACCCCGTTTTTTAAATGCAATTGCAGCAGAACACAAACTCTTCATACAGAAACATCTGATCTGACAGATTTCCAATACGCAGTACCAGATCAGTGCATCCCTATTACAAGGAAATGAAAAAGGCACTGATAGTATAAACACGTGCAAAGAACTGATTTAGTTAGTTAATTTAAGGGAGTGATATTGGTCCAAGTTGGAGGTCTGCACGGCCTGTGATGATAAAGTCCAGAATACCCACAAGTTAATGAGAGGGAGATGTGATTAGCTGTTGGAGATTCCAGTTTGCATAAGAGTGCAGATAACTGATCATCATACCTGCACATCATCATCGCCATATTAAGCCACCCATCACTATCACATGAGCATATGTCTCTACTACTGTGGTTAAGATAAATGCCAAATTGTGGTAAAAGGTTTGAAATATCACTGGATGTCAGAGGTACACAGCACTGAATTGGACTGTATGATCACACAATCTCATTATAATTTACATGTGAGTAATAAAATCCATAACCAGACTGTCTTTATGCAATGCTGCTGCCAACTGTGCATGCACGCCTTTCTTGTGCTCTAATTTTTTTAACCCCGCTGTGTGAGTGGTGCAGGTAAGTCTGCAGTATATCAGCTGAATATTCCAGGAAAGACAAACTTTCAACAGAAACAAAATTTCATGTGCACTTGCAAAAACAAATTAAAATTCAGGCTAAATTTATAATTTTTGACTGCTAATTGTGATGCTTGTATAATTCTGAAAAATGTCAAAATGCAGAAGTGAGACTCATCATTTCCTCAATTTTATCAAATGGGCCAGTGGTGTCTGAGATATCTGAGAACGGCAGAATGTGACAAGATGCATCATTCTCCCATGCTTCAATTTCCCAAGGCAATGAGCTCTTCTACTTCCTACCAGTCCACAAAAACAGCCAACCCATATTAACACTGCTGATGCTCTGTGAAATCCTACGCTGGCAGATTTTTTAGACGGTGTATCTCATCAATTTACACTTCGCAGCCAACACTTCCTGCTTTCAGAGAAGGTGCTGCAACGTGGCACCCATAGTACAACCTGGCCAAACTCCGTCGGTGCCTCTGAGTAGTACCCAAGCGGCTATCAGGTTTCCCTGGCAACATCAATATCCATGGGAATGATAGAATGTGCAGCAAGGCTGGCCGGACTCAAGCTTCTAGAATGTTGTGCACTGGAAATTCCAACTGGGATTACAGCACAGTATAGTGTAACCTGGCTGATTCCACTTGGCACCAACTCCTGGAAGTGCACGAAACTCACTTTGAAGCTGAACTGCTTGGAAATGCTTGGAAGCTGCTGCTGCAATGTTGAGCCGCCCACAAGACGACCGGTCTGGGAGATTCTGTCGTTCTCATGTGGCTATTGCCAATAGTTTTTTTTCCAAAGCAGCAGTCACATGTTAAAGGTTTGATTAAATAATGGCAATGGTAGAACCTTGATGGATATTTTTCCTTCTATTTTCTGCTTGTCGGAATTTTTGCAACAAACCATCCAAGATATTGTCTTGACTATGGAAAGTGAAAAGTGAAAATATTGCGGTTGTTGGAATTGAAATAGCTACAGCTACTAGCACTGCAACAATATGTTAGCAAATGTTTCCATAGCTGATATTGCTCACTTGATAAAATTTTACATTTAGGAGTTGATGTGAGAAAGTCCATAACTGGTGCTAATGCTAGCTAAACGGAAGCCTTTGCTAGCCCTCACCTCTTCTGATATAATGGTAGACTGGTAAAATAATCCTCAGCTTGCCATGCTAACAAGCCCACATTTACTGATCCTTGCCACTGCTGAGTGAAGGTGCAGTTGAAGAGTTAATCAAAGAAGGGTGGGAAGAATAAATAATGATGTTCTGATGGGATCACTCCATAAGTAAATTTTGATCCGTAGCTAAAACAATCATTTGAGCAAACAACTGATAGGCCTCTCTCAAATGGAAAGGCCTTGAAATTCTCACAGTTTCATGTTTCAAACACCCAATGATGACAACAAAAACAATTCAATAAAAAATTACAAAATTTGCTTTACCATCCCTTTAAAATCTAAATTTAAAGCTCTCAAGTCATAATTTGTGTTGGCGTGGACGATTCCACCTCCCTTCATGCTCCTGGGATGTGTGATAATGTCTGCTTCACCAGGGTTGGAAACACACACAGGGGTTGTTACAGGGAAATGAGCCAAACACAATAAAATGAATGGCTTTGTTTAGTAAGATGAGTAGTGAGAGTTAATCGAGGTTTATTCCGTCCTTTGACAAGGATGTTTGACAGTGACATGTAAAGCAGTAGCCATCACTGAATCCCCCTAAAACGTTTATCTTGCCCATATCCATCAGGGATATCACAGTGTCTGCCACAGCCATTCACACATTCTGCACTCCAAAAATCCAAAATAAAAAAAAAAATCCCAGTATATCCCAAGAAAGTGTAATGAATAAAGATATGGATAATTATTGTTATTTTAAGACTGTTTTCTAGTTATTATTAAGTGGGTGCCACCACAGAGGTCAGCAGAGATTTTTTTTTTGTTTGTTTTTTGTTTTGTTTTTTTCTGATGTTTCTCAGTAGAATAAAAAAAAGTGCACTGTAAAAGAGAAACTCATCTCCTGACATTTAATTGCATTTATAATGCCTGAAAAGGGAACTAATGTTAAATTTTGAGACAACTCCTTTGTAAACTTGAACATAACAGTATTAGGATGAACATATTAAATATAGGGGATTCTGTGGCCACAGATCTAACTTATTGCTACCAACAAACATTTCTCCTTGTTCAGATTCAAAGAATTAGATACTTTTAGTGATCTGAAGTACAAAAATCCTTGTAACTAACGACTCTGGCTATTTTCCTACAGCACTTTGTTTAAATCTGATTGCGAGTGTGGTGGAAGCTACCACTTCATGCCTATTGAAAGCATTGACAGTATTGACACTGGAGAGGGTGTGGGTTGATCATGACTGAATGTGGGCAGTCACGTTACATAAGCAGCAGTCCACTTCTCTGACTAAAACAGTACAAAACAGACACACCATGTGTACTTTATATCTACTGTTCATTTCTCTTTAAAATTCACTGAAATATTATTTCATCATTATTAGGAGCCTGAGAGACCCTTGAGCAGTTACAATACATCGGTAAGAGATTTCAGTAATCAACTAACCAATAATGACATTAGTAACAATAACAATAATAATTCATGATACTGCACTGTTAAAATACAGCTGTTGCCAGATGGTATGTATATATTGTCTCTGTTAAAATTAAGCATTCTTCTGTTTTGAGAACAAAAGTGCTTTTATTCAGGCAAAATAATTGTCTTTCCTTTCCCCTAAAGCATCAACAAAAATAAAGATGAGTCTATGTGGGTGACAACCACAACTCCCCGTTCTCTTGAGTTATTTGGCTGATAAAAAAAAAGAAAAAAAAAGGTAATAATAGTGACCAGGTACACACACACATACAGTAGAGAGAGAGGGGTGGCTTATGTAAGGCAAGTCAACAACTGTAACTATCGGTAATAAATCAGCTTTGCTGCAGCTTGGCGCAGCATCGATGCCTTCTCATCCCCACTCCCATCTCCTAACAGCCTTTGGCATGTCAGCTAAGGATGCTGGATTACAGTGTGTCCCCTCACAGTGTTGAATGGGAGGTCAGCTCAGACAGAACACTGTGAGGCAAGGAAAATGTGAATCATCTTGGTTTTTTTCCCAGAAACAATATAAAACACAGAATTGTTTAGATAAAGCATTTAATATATTAGCCAAACATCAGTACTGTAACCTGCACTGGAGGCAATACTGGGTCCAAAATTGGGATTTACAGTAGGTGCAACTAAAACCAACTTTATCTAACACTGGTGCAAAACACTACTCAGATGACCTTAGTTGAAAAGAAAAGGCCAAATTTATTTAATAGTCACCCTATAAACGTATCCAGGGAGTTTCCTAACTGTGTCATTTTGCAGTTGCTAAAATGTACAGGGCTGCATGCCATCCCCTGGACTAATTCTGCATCATTATAATTTTAATCAACAGAACTAAAACGCATAGAGGGTTCAATAGCAACACCGATGGATTGCTTCCATTTGTTAGGTGAAAAACACACTCAGACACTTACACAGCTCCTCCAAGAAACAAGCCTGCTGTGCTCCAACTCTTGGTAACAAAGCCTCAGACAGCGCCAGTGGGACACAGCTGCTGAGGAATGAAATGTGATGTGACTGCTCTCCCTGGAAGCCCTGCCTCTACAGCACTTAGCTAATTCTACTGAGAAATGCAGCAGTGTTGCACAAAGTCTGGGGTGGGAGCACAGAGATGGATCATAGGGAGATTAAAATGGGTCTCCAAAATATTCTAAAAAAAAATGTCTTTATCACAATTAAAATCTGTCGTTCTTTATCGGAGACACAAAGTGAAGGAAATAAAGGAAGAGGTTACATGAAATTAATGACCACTGGCAGTAACAACAGGTTGGGGTGGGGTGGGGGGTGAAATGGCAAGTCCCCAAGCTCACAATATGTCTGGTATGTGTGTCAGCAAAACTGCTTCCTCGTTATGTGCAACCCCCTCCCAACCTGCGCATGCACATGCACACAGGCGTGCGCACACACACACACACGCGCGCACACACATACTCACACAGAGGTAGCCCGTTGGGATCCTCTGTCACTATCATTCTGTTTCTCTCCGCAATTAGAAAACGACCCAGACTGGCTTTCAGTTACATAAATGCAAGACACCCTGTTTGTGTGTTTGTGCGTGTGCGTGTGTGTGTGTGTGTGTGTGTGTGTGTGTGTGTGTGTGTGTGTGTGTGTGTGTGTGAACTATAACTGCTGAACACAGGAGTTCCTACCACCTAATTTCTTCTAAAAC
>OMLF01047096.1:13029-23545 GCA_900302615.1 Holocentrus rufus
ATATTCTTTTTTATTTATATATTTTTTTAAAGATTTGTTTTTGCCCAATCAAACTTTGCAGTGAGAATAAAAGTGGAACTAGAACTGGATCTTGAGGTACACCACATGCACCTAACACCTTATAAAGCAGCAGAGGTAACATGATCACCGGTGGAAAAACAACATTTCTGTTTGCCAAGTGAGATGAGAATCATTCCAGGACATTTCAAGAGATTCCCACCCACTGCATCAGTCGATCAGACATCAAACGCTGCGCTTAGATTGAGCTGAACTAGCATTAACATTAAGTGAAATATAATAAAAGATTTTCTGCAATGCGTAACTTGATTTACCTGCCAGGCCTTATGCATTTGCTGGCTATGGCTGGTGAGGATTTCTCATAAGGATTCCTCACTAACACACACACACACACACGTACACATATTCAGCTTAGCAATAAAATACATTAGCTTTGCATTGGTCCATTTTCACCACTCAAGTCATGACTGTTGGGAACAATGGTCTTCATTGTAACCTCTCCATCAGCCGTAGTTAGCAGAGAAAAAGAACCATGCATCACATTACAATAATTGTTCTGACATTACAATTACACACTTGTACTGAAGTGACATGCACAAGGACACATGCATTTTCATGTGTACACAGACACTCAAATTCTCAGTTTTATATGAAGACAAACTTGACATTGTTACTTTAACAGCAGACAGCAGCAATTCTACAGTCAAAGTTCTGTCGTTAATGAGGCATGCGTGAACACAAACACACATCTTCACACAAACACACACACACTTGACGTGTCTTGAGCTATTGTTCGCAGCTAAAAGATATATGATTTGATGGTTGAGTCTTTACGGTTCTCATCATAGTCACTGATATATTACATGCTTTTTATTTGAGTCTAAAGGTTCTGTGCTTAAATCAACCTTCACCAATTTTGCATGGTGCACATTTAATAGATTATTCTTCAACCAGTGATGGTTACAGAGTTGCTATTTGTGACACACGTTCTTCCACTGTGTACTGTCATCAAGGGGGGTATACTTCATCCTGCCAGGGGAATACCACCCTCCTTTACATAATAGTATAAAGCAAGCTAAAATAATATAGACTGCTCTTCTAAGACAGAATGAGTCTTGATCTTACATGCTTGCTCTTAAAGCATTAATGAAAGAAATGTCAATACTTTCCTCATACAAAATGCCACAATTCTTTATATATGGAAAACACCAGGAGGGGGTCAAAAACCCCTCCTGGGGGGTCAAAATACTGTATGTTGTCATCCACACTCCACATCAGTGCTGTTATTGTTACCATGGTTCTATCATCACGGATACCCCTTTTCCCTAGCAACAGGTTGGGAGTGGAGGAAGCGCTCCTCTCCTCCCCTTCTCCTCTATTTTGGCTCACCACTTTCTGCTCTCTTGTTCTCATTCCTGGTCATGCACTCCTGCTGCTACACTCTTTTCTCTCCCTTCCTCTCTACTCTATCACCCTTTTTCACTCTCTCTTTCTCTCTCCACCTATCTCCCTCTTCTTCCATCCTCTCCACTCTCCAAATTATAATCATTGAGCCAATGCTGCCACTATTTCCTTTCATGTCTTCACCTTCCTCTTCCTTCCTCTTTAGTCCAGTGTTTTGCTTCTCTGTCATCTGCTTTTACTCCCTTCTCCTCATCCCTTCCTCCTTCTCAGATTCCCTGTTCTCCACAAAATCAAAGCGACAGCGCAGTCATCTCTGATCAGCGCAGACGCAGTCTCACAGCAGATATGGGAGGTCCCGTCACTCCTCTCATTTGTCTCTCTCTCTCTCCTATAGTTACACCTCTTTTCTGGTAGGTTCCCTTCTCTTTCTTTCCCTCCTCCATTCATCCTCTTTCTCTTCCCCTCTCGCCAATTTTCATCACCCTCTTGCTTTTGTTCAGCTGATCCTCTCGCTCTCTTCCTCCTTTCCTCTCCACCATTTCTGACTCCTCCTCTACTCCTCTCTTTCGTTCTCTGTATTCTTCACACATAATGAGTTAATCATGGAACCTATGGGGCTAACACAGATCCTGTTCGGCAGCTCTGGCCTGATGTAAACAAAGCCCCTCCCTTCCAAAGGACACAGTACTAATATCAAAAATGAATTAAAGTGTGTGTGTTTTCTCTGCTATCACTCCTGGTCCAGTGGTAGAGATAGTAGCACCTGTTACACAGCGAGAGAAGATAGAGAGGACCCCTGTGTGTTTGAGTGTATATGTGTGTGTGAGTGTGTGTGTATAGGAAGACAATTAAGAACAGCTGACTACACATAATGCAGAAGCCTACAGAATAGAGATGCTTAGCCTGCAGCTTTTTCACAGCAGTATGCAAAGAATTGCGCGCACAGACACACACACACACACACACACACACACACACACTGGATTGTGCTTTTGAACTTGAGGACAATGACTAACATTCCTTAACCCCTGAGCCTAATCTCAACCTTCATTGCATGCCTTACCCATAATCCTTTTCAACTTACTTTTAATGTCCTATCCTAGGGGTACCATCTTTTACATCCAGAAAGTGGCGATTAAATGTGATATTTGGATGCTTCTAGGAGGTTAAAACAAAGATTACACACACACATGAACACACACAGTCTCCACCCACCCAGCCAGCCAGCCAGCTAATGGGGGGCTACAAATCTAACATCTTTGCTAAGCACAGGCAGACCTTTTTAAATCAAAGAGCAGGAGGGAGCTGTTGAGGAGGCATTTTCCGTGCCATCGTCTTGAGGAATTGGTTTATTCTTTCATGATGGAAGAATGCCGCCATGAATTTATAGCAGCTAAAATAAAATAAACACTATTATACTGTTAACATCGTTCATGATGCAGATGTATTTGCCAAGTCACATTAGACCATTAGAACTGCTACTCATTAAAGAATAATGGAAATGAATAGAAAAACTCTCCCTTCTCATTCTTATTGGTAACATCTCCCTTCTCTCTTTACTCCTCCTTTTCTTTCCCCCTCCTGTCTTACTCTTCTTCTCCTCCTCCCTCGATCTCTCGCCATCCTTTTCTTTCCTGCTCCGCCTTTTCTCCCCACCCCGTTCCCACCTCTCCCCCTTTTCCTCTCCTCCTCTACTGATTCTGGTCTTTTCGCTCTCCTCCTCCTCCTTGCTTACCATTCTCTCGCCCTCTTTTCATTTTTCTCACTTTAACCATGCTTTCCATTTTCTCACTTCCATATTAGCAGGTTAACAGGTGCTTAATACCAGCCATCACCGGCAGCACTCACAGCCATGAGCAAAAGGAAAAACAGGATTTGTAATCAACTTTGTATGTAAAATATAAAATGTCAGAGAAGCAGGATTTTTCATGGAATACCACCATCTAACTGCTGTTTTAATTTAATGAATTTCAAAAAATCTTCCTATTTTTGATGTGAACTATTAAGAATAAAAAACCAGAAACAAAGGCATAATCTCAGCAATCTCTCAGAGGCGATGTTTATCCTCTGTATGGATTACTACAGCGGAGTAACCTCACACAAAGAACATTATAACTAAATGATTGTAGACAAAATCAATAAGTCATCTACATTCATTGAATTATTGAGAACAAAGACACAAATTGGAGGCTCTACAATGCCAAGACAATGTTCGGGCAAATCACTGATAAATAAAGGCACCAAGTAGAATGACCACAGCAAAAAAAAAAAAGCTGCTCTTCATCAACAAATGTGACAAATATGCAACTTCACAAGGTACGACAAAAAATAAACACAACAAATCAAGAAATCATCCTGATATCAAATGACCAAACATCAGGCGTCTTCTTGGATAAAAGCCTATCTTTAGTATTGTTAAAGATGAACAAATAATCACAAGGCACAGCAGGATAACCCAGCCCTCTGTCTGCCTCTCTGCCTGACAGCACTGAATTTTTCTTTCTTTTTGTTCCAGCTCAACAAGCCACACCATGTTGTTTACAAACCCAAGTCGCACTTATTTTTTTTCTCTTTTACCTTCTTTCCTTTCTTCTTACGATGAGCCGGCTTCCCCGTAGCCTTCTCTTTAACCTCCTCGCTCATTGCAGCAGCTGTGTGTGTATGTGTGTGTGTGTCCCCACAGCTCTGTGTGTGTGTGTGTGTATGTGTGTGTGTGTGTGTGTGTGTGTCCAAAAAGGGTTTTAATCCAGCATGGAGGGGCAGAGAAGAGTGGAGTGGCAGCCACTCTAAGCGCTCACAGCGACCAACTCGCTCGCTCACACCCACTTTCACACACACTCAAAACATGCACGCACGCGCACACACACACACACACACACACACGCTCTCCCTCTATAAATGAGGAGAGGAGCCAGCGAGGCTGGCTGGCTGGAGCGATGGAGAGGCTGAGATGTATGTACACACTCTCTCTCATTTTCTCTCTCCAATTCTCTCTCTCTCTCCTTCTCTTTCTCTCTCTCTCACACACACACACACTTCACTTCCACCTGTCTATGCTTGTGGTTGCCTCCCACACACTCCACAAGTGAGAGCGGAGCAGTAACAAACTACAGAGGCTTGAGCATTTATAGCAATCAATACCAACTCATCGGCAAGTGTGTGCTTGTGTGATAGAGAGAGAGAAAGTGAAGGATAGAACGTCTCACAAGTGAAAACGGAAAGAATGTTTGTACTGAATGTCTATAAAAAAAGCAGAGGAAAAAAGTGCATGTGTGTGCATCTCATAAATAATCTGACGTAGCTTCGCTGCTGCTTTGATTTGATCGTAAAGCCGGGGGAACTGTTTCTCTCTCTTGACTCGAGGAACTGTGACTGGGTATCGGCGCTGATTTCCTGATTCAATACGACTCCAATTCACAAGGTCCTGATTGGATTCAACACCGATTTGATTCTGTTTGATTCCATATCGATTCACTTCAGGATATTTCAGTCACAATACCAATTTTACATACAGCTTCACTTTTGTCCAAACTGTATCAACACATCTGTCTTTAGGCTCGATGGTGCTGCCTTCAGTGGATGAGCTCCCGCCATTGTTTGTTCTTTTGTTCAAAACCTGGAGTTCGGTCAGCTGAGATTCTGCTGGCTTGTAATCCAGCAGACGACATCTGCAGGACGGGAGGCGCACGGCAAATCATTTTAAATCTTCACAAATCCACTGAAAAAATGCAGATGGAAAGATCGATCTTGTAATTTTAGGAATCCATTTTGGGTTGTTCAAATGATCATGATGAGTCGGGAGACTGATATCCCGGATTAACCCTGAATGTTACATAGAAACCTAATACTGCCTGGTGAACTTCATAATGAATGACAGGGAATCAATCAATATATTTATCTATATAGGAAAACCATAGAGACTTGCAGAAAAATAAACAAACAAATTTACCAAAGAGACAAAGTTTTACAAAAAAAAATTCTGGAGTTGAATACAAAGTTACAGTTGAGTCACTGTCCGTCTGTCGGTGTGAAGAAAACTCAAATGACATTAAACCGTCTCGTCGTCATCAGCTGTCAGTGGACCTCTCTCTCTTTTATACTACTTTACATTTTACTTTTTCTTTTATACGCTAAGGGGAGAAAGAAAGAGCGTGTGTGAGGGTGTGATGCATCCATAAAAATTTACCCCCCTCCTCCACTTTCTTCCTCCTTATCAATAATGAACAAAGAGAGGAGAAACCCTAGTGGCACATCGCTATGGATTATAACTGTGTGTGTGTGTGTGTGTGTGTGTGCGGATTATACCAGTGTGAGCCAGTTTGCCCAGTACAATTATAACTGTTACACCCACTGAGGAACAGAGGAATCAGAGGACTGCATTCAGGGACAGTCATTACTGTTATTTCTTAATTATTTATTTATTTATTTATTTGTAGAGAGGGACATACACACATACACATACACACAGAGCCTCTGTCGCTCTTTGCCTTGTCTGCCTCGCTGTCTGCCTCTCTCACACACACACACACACCAATTTGAAACACAGAGCCTCTGTGTACAGGTATCTCGGTCAAAGTAAAAGATATGTAAAATAATATGTTAAATTTCACGTGGGTCAGGTACAATAAACTAACTGTAGCCCTTCCTGTTTAAACTCAAGACTCTAGAGTGACATCTGCTGGCCACAGACTGTTATAACAATAACAACTGTTGCCCTCTAAATCCATTGTCCATAAAGGAAGCTACATAATTCAAGAGTATGCTTTTAAAGGAATATATTTCCACTTCCTATTACCAACAGTAGCTCTTCAGGACACACTATAGATGTTTGCGATATTTTCAATTGCTGGTTTTAACAGAATTTAACAGAAGATATTGTATAGTGTATATCATTTTAACTCATGTACAACGTGAGACAGGATTCATTTTATTTTGAGCATCAGCGACACACATCATATTGTCTTCTGTCTTTATTCATCTCTCTGTCTCTTTCCTGTGAGGCTCAGCTCCTCCCACAGGCTGAATTCAGTAAGACAGGCACACACACACACACACACACACACACACCTTAGTATGCCTCCAAACCCTTACGCCCAGATGTAACACAATACTTTTATAGCTAATATTCATTCAAACAGCCATTACAGGCCTACTGTAAAAGGGAGCGGCTTTATAACTCTAAGTGCTCCATCGCACTTCTAACAGGCGAAGAGTAGCTGTGGTTTCAGAAGATCGGGGTTAGCAAGCTCCAGTGGGCGGCTAATGGGACCGAAACAATCAGCTCAAAAGCGAGACATGGGTTCTTATTAAAATGATTATGGGAATTTGAGATAGGGGAGAAGATGAGGACGAGAGTGAGAGAAGAAGAAGAGGAGTGATACCTCTTTTCCCTCCCAGAGATCGTTCATTTTATTTTATTTTGTTGAAGCAGACAGGGGAGACAGATGGGAAGGATCAGAGAGAACAGACAGTGAAGGAGGAGGCTGTGCGTCTATATATAGCTACATGTTTATTCTGGAGATTTGTATGTTACATTCCTCATCGCTGTGAGGCTAACATGTACAAAGCACAGCAGACATGTATGTGTGTGTGTGTGTGTGTGTGTGTGTGAGTGTATGGCTGCATGTGTGCAGGGGCCTTATTTATAAAACTGTGTGTAGATTCCACACTAAAAGCTTACCTGTACAAAAAAGGCAAAACGTATGTACTGTATGGACAAAAATGATCAAATTTGTAAAACCATGCTTACACACATTGGAGGGCACGCCCCCTCATGAACGTGCCACCTAGATGAAGGGGGAACCCTAATTTGTGGCATTGATCCAGAAAAAGGAGGCAACACCAAGCTGGCATCAGAGGAAGATCAGAAAGCTGCACCCGGCTTTTGTTTATTGGAAAGAGTGAACATTTCATGACATCAAAAAAACAAAAAACAGGTTTATAGAACAGACTTGACATGTTTTTATTCTCATTTTCTGATACATCAAGCAATGCAAAGAAAACGGCTTTTCACCCAGCCAAAGTATCTCCACTGCACCTTGTGCACCATCACACATCATGACACATCGTCAAAGTCCTTTTATACATATTCAAACCAGTTACTTACTGTAAGTGCAGACAGGGAGATGCTTTTGTGAAAACTAGACTGCTGTCTAGCCAGAATAAAGCAACAAGTATATAATTAAGATCTGATCTGGATATTCTACTGAGATGTCAGAAGGCTGTATAAATTTGATAAATTAGCAGAAAGAAATAGCTGGAAGTGAAACCGACTTTATTTCACTGCTTTGTCATCAATCTCCATTTCTCAGTGTGTCCAATGTGCACATGCATGGATTCAATAGGTGCAGTTTTGTTTATATAAATCCCAACATTTCCAACATATTTTTTGAGCACGTGAAAGGGCCCCTGGAGTATGCAAACACAGAAAGAAGTTTAAACAGCCATGACAAGGGACATTTGGTTGGTCATTTCTGCCTGAGACTTCCCCAAATATTAAATAAATCGAAGTCAGATGCCAAATTATTACATTTACCTAATTTAATTTGAATTCCTGAGCTTATAATCAAACTTTTTTTCCTCTAAGTTGGCATGACTTGAGTCCACATTGTGTTTGCTAGCCCTCGTGCATGACGATATGCACAGCTGTTCCTGATAATGTCAAGAATCACAAATCAAAAATCTCATTTGTCGTTTGTTTGTTTGTGGGCATTCTTCTCTTGACCAGTGTGAGCGAGTACCAAGAGGCTGAGCACAAACCAACGGGCTCGTGTGAGGGAGTGTTATCGACACCAAACACTCCATTATCACTGCTAGCAAAAGGCAAACTCTGATAGAGGA
The DNA here is from genome assembly GCA_900302615.1 of Holocentrus rufus. NCBI lineage: Eukaryota > Metazoa > Chordata > Actinopteri > Holocentriformes > Holocentridae > Holocentrus > Holocentrus rufus. The sequence continues at coordinate 21,292 of OMLF01047096.1, forward strand.
TAAAGGGCCTTTATATAAACTGGTAGAGAGATAAACTGTGCAAGAGGCAAGAATAGGGGGCTTGGTATTTGGTGTCTTAGCGTGTGTGTGTGTGTGTGTGTGTGTGTAAGGGAGAGAGAAACAGTAGAGCACTAAAACTGGCAGGGTTAAGGGTTTGGCTCTCAAAGGGACCACCAAAAAAGTCTATGCACTTTCATGGTTTTGCAAAGGCGCCGTTAGACCTCATTTATTGCGGCACATGCCCCCGTAAAGTTTTTCTGTGGCCCTGTATATAAAAATACTATCAATATTAACAAACAGCACTTTGTCATTTTAACTCAATATATGGTATATACCAAAGTGCCAGGTTTGAATGTTTTGTTCAAAAATATTGGCCATTTTTTGAAAGAGAGATAAGAGAGCGAGATGGGGGATCAATCAGTGAGAATCTGGCAACCCTCAGTCTGTGATGCGCCCTGCCAGAAGCTACAAGCTTGAAAGAAAGGTTAATGTCTGAACATCGCTGTGGCTCCATCCTGAATGTCCCACCTTTAGCTGCAGGGAACACTACAGGATCTCAGATGACGATCTACAGCTAACAGCTAACTAGAACCTGAGTTTTCTATTTTAATGAGTTATTGGTAAGATACCATACAACAACACCAATGATAACAGTGGACATTCATTGACTGGTTTGATTTAGGGAGGTTTACCTGCTGTCAGACAGTTTATCAGCAGAGCAGATGGTGGGTCTGACAGTGGTTTAGTGATCAGGTTTTCCATTCTTCTATTGGAGTATTGGAAATTGGTCATGATCGTGTAGTTTTCTGCATTTGTAGATCCAAAGCAAGTTTGTATTGTTTTGCTGTGTTTAGGAGGCAGACAGTGAGAATGAGACTGACCAGGCAAGTGAGATTTAATTTAGTAGTGACATGGACATTTTGGATGATAAGATAAACCAGCCTAATCCAAAAGACAGAGAGATTTCCAAATATAGTCTTCTCCTTTCAAATGAGTATAAGCAGTATCTATGGCTACACTACAGCCCAAACCTGAAATATTTATGTGCCCACCTAAGTGGTGCCCACAAAGTCCCCACCAAATGGCAAAGTTTTATGTATATGTAATAGTGTGTGTATACAAAGCTGTATGTTTACACACACACACACACACACATCTCAAAGGACACAAAGCCTTTTGGGAGCAACTCTTCCTGGGTGACATCATTGCTAATAGCATCACCATGGACACGGTCATGTGACACGCCTTGTCAAACTGAAGAAACCAATATAACATGGACTGCCAACAACTGGCAGTTCACTGGAAGTACAAAGACAAACACAGAGAGCATTACCAACCCTTTAAACAAATACTGAGCCTTTTCTAATTATTATCTCCACTAGAGGAGTGCTCATCTAGTTTTGAAAATGGAACGGGAGAAATTATTTTCTGCTAAAACATAAAATCTTAGACTGAAATTTACTGTTGGCAATGATACATGTTTTATGTTTCATCCAAATAATATTAATTAAAACTGCAAGAAGCAGCATGAGCTTTTGATGGAAGTGAACTAAAACTAGAGGGGGCATGCAATTAATTGTTGGTAATCAAGATTCACGATCTTATTCTCCACAAAAAAAAACTGTTAAATAATGACATCAAATTAACTCAATATAAATTATCACAAATTAATGACTGTAGAAAATTGGGGATATTGAAACAATTGAATGAAAAATGTAGAAAATGTTCATATGAGATGCAAAAAGCACAATTTTGTTCCTCAAATCATTGCGATAATCATGCTCACACAACCCAGCAGAAGAACTGGGATTATTTTGGGATAATCTGAACAACGATCGGGCCGCCTAGAAAACCATGAAGTGGGCCTATCATGACATGTTACATACAAATTGTATCGGACACTTTATAATCTATTTTGACTATATCACACAGTTCTAAAATTAATCTGTACCATCATCAGTATGTAGCAAATAGTTTACAACCTTGTTGACATTATTTAGAATCCAGATTTCTTCGCTTTTTTTTTTTTTTTCTGACCTCATGCTAGACTCACATGCAGGGCGATGACACCACAACAATAACACAACTTGAAACTTGATAACAAAGCTGTGGCCATTCATTCAGACACACATACACCAAGTTTCAGCTATCAGTAGAAATGTACTCAGTGTCCTCATTAGTATTGGAAGGTTGGATGTGTGTATGTGTGTGTGTGTGTGTGTGTGTGTGTGTGTGTGTGTGTGTGTGTGTGTGT
>OMLF01047102.1:4093-21479 GCA_900302615.1 Holocentrus rufus
TCTGTGACACACAGCTGGTCTCTGTCAGTCACTCAGCTCTGCCTGCCTCTGACTCTCTGCTCCTGCTAACATGCTGAGTTTCATCAACATCTGGAACATCTGCTGCCTCCTGATGCTCCTCTCCTCCAGCCAGACCTCCTCAGGTACAGTGGACAGTCCAACACCTCATCCACCTTACATCCATTCATATTATTTAGGTTTTAATGGTAACACTCGTATTACACTGTTTTTACACTCACTTTACATTAGTGTCTCATAGATGTATCAGACATAGCTAGAATGAAGGCCATTGTTTCACTGTTTTTTGGTAAAAACTTGATTTCTAATTTCTAATTTGTTGTTTTTTTATTTGGTCTAATTGATTTTTTATGCTGAAAATTGTGTCACTTGGTCTCCACCTGTTGCTCTCCTGGGCCTCCTCTCTCTCTCTCTCTCTCTCTCTCTCTGCTCCTTCTTAAGATTTCTTCCTTTTTACCCCTTTTACTTTTGGGTTTTTGTGTTTTTGGGGAGGTTTTCCTGCTACTGTGAGGGTTTAAGTCAGGAGGTGTCGCCCTGTCTTATTTGTTATAAACTTGTGGATGAATCTGTGCTCTAAATAAACATGAAATTAAAAAGCCTGTATCTCTAAATTGTCAAGAAAAACACCTTGAATTTTAGCTCAGCTGAATTGTGAACTTGATTTGGTCTTTAAACGTTTCACAAATGTTTCACAACGTTTCACAAAATTATAATGTTAAAAAAAAGATTTGATGTGACTGCAACAGTTAAGTGGGTGACATGTTCCAATACATTATTTGGATTGGAACATGTTATAGATATGGTGTCTTGTTATGGACAAAAGACAATTTTATGTTTTAAAGACAATATTTTATTTGTTGTGTGCATTCTTTAAACGCTTTTTAAAGACAATTTCTACAAATCTGAAGGCAATATTCTTCTGTTCGGTTTGTAACAAATTTTTTGCAGTAAGATCATGTTTGTCCTTGTTTGACTTGAGGCTGTCTACATGTCAGTGTGTTTTCATGAGATAAAAGAGGAAAGGCAGATAAAACAGGAAACAGGAGCTAAAAGTGACCATCAGCAGGATATGAGTGATACAGACGAGTGTCTAATATAGAAAACACAACGTCACATACTGAGGCCTGTTTGTCTTTAAAGCAAGTTCCATTCAAAAATTAGATCAAAAAGAGAATAAACGATAAAATATGTTTTACTATTAAAAACACATTCTGAAATACTGACTGCTGACCTTCAGGTGGTCACATTTTTCTAAGGTGGAAACAGTTCTGGAAATAAACCTCAGTAAGTAAAACCCAGAATTTTGTCAGATGCTGTAAATCTCCATCTCTGTTCGATTCTGTTCTATTCTATTCTTTATAACTGTTGTATTAATTTTGTTTCTGTTGATTTCTATTTGTTTTTGTTCTATTTTCCGTTCTCTCCTATTCAGTGTTTCTATTTTATTTTGTTGTTGTTTCTATACTTTTTTTATTATGTTCATTTTTATTTCATTTTCCTTTTACCTTTTTTTTTACTTTCTCATATGTTTTCATTTGATCCATTTTTATTCCATTCTATGTATTTTATTTTCATTCTATTCTATTCTATATTCATGCTATTCTGTGGCGCCTGCTCGGTTTCATTCTCAGTCTTTCTGTTTCTGTTTATTTATATGCTGTTTTATTCTTGCAAGAGAAACGTCCTCTGAAAACAACTGCCCCGTCTGTCTGTCTGTAGTGTTGAGGCTGTCTGTGGTGGAACGGCAGCAGCAGCTCTGTCTGCCCTGCGGCGACTCTGACGTCATCTGGACGCTGCGGGACAGGACTGTCATCGCCACCAAACAGGGAGACTACGAGACCAACCGGAACAGCAACAAGTACCACCTGCAGGCCGGAGGCTGGCTGTGCGTCCTGCAGCTGCACAGCTCCGACAGCGGCCAGTACAGCTGCAACCAGAGGCTGGTGGCCGAGGTGGAGGTGCTGACAGGTCAATACAGCAGAGAAGAGACTCTGGCTGATATTTCTGCCCAATTTAATCTGATCCATCTCGTGTTTAGTTCAGCGAGAAGTCTGAGGCTGAAACTCACTTCAAGAAATATCCCGCTTGAAAACTAAAAAAGAACACTGCATTTTATTCAGTATTTCATGTTATAGTCTAGTTTTAATATTTCACGTTACTTTCTATTTTTTGACATTTATGACCCAATAAAAGTACTCATATGCCGCACCAAAATTAATGTACCTTAATGGGTGTTATAAACTTCAAATCAGATCCTTCAAATATAATTAGTGTAAAAAAAACGGGAGAATTATTTAATAAACTACAACCCCTCTCTTCACTCTCAAGTAAAAAATGACGTGATTCAGAAATATTAAGATAATCACTCTGGCTGAGAGTCCATTTTCAGCTGTTGAGCTGATGAGACAGTGGTGCTTTTTACCTGAAACTCTTTGGGAAATGAGGGAGAAACCTTCAGCCGTGCGTTCAGCCTCCAGGACCAACACACTCTCTCTTCGTGTCCTTCAGGTCAAAACCTCCTGGTGTCTGCGGGCCGGACGCTGCTGCTGCCCTGCAGAGGCTCCAGCAAGCCCAAACAGAGGTGGTTCCACCGGAGGGAGGGCGAGAGGCGCGAGGCCATCCTCATCCGCTTCAGGAACGGGACGCTGAAACGGGAGAGGGAGGACGAGGACGGCAGGTTCAGCTTCGACCAGGACGCCCTGCAGATCCTGGACCTGCAGCCAGAGGACGCTGGAGAGTATCTGTGCAACGGAGAGCTGGAGGCCAGGCTCATCGTGCTGATCGGTATTTAGATTTGATTTAGGCAAAGAAGTCAGCTGTCAACAACTGACTTCATTTCCTAAATAATGTAGAATTGAAAGGAATAGAAACGAGCCAGTCAGTAGAAAAAGTGAAGTTCATCATTCAGTATTTGTAAAATAAACATTATCTGCAGTGTGAAAGTATTATGCATTTGAGATTCAGTAATTTTGGTGACTCATCTTATTTATACCATCATTTTTTTTTATTTTGCTCATGTCATTGCAAGGGTGGGTGTCATTTTTCCAAATGGCAAATTAAATATCTGTGGAGCATTTTGCAATGAGGCAATGTGAGAAAGAGATCCAAGTTTCAAAAGTCACATTTACTGTGGTCCAGGTTCTGTTCAAAGAGAGGCTTCATGTAGGAATATTTTCACATTTTGAGTGATTGGTGAGGTTGACTGAAATAATAAATATTCTTCATCCTTTTTTTCTTTGTATTTAACAGAATATCCAGATCAAACCAGCGTCCAGCCCACCACCTTCACTGCCACTGCAGCTACTACTGTGATGAAAACAGGTGGGATGTCCTCACATCATCACAGCAACACACACACAGTTATAAGTGAAGGGAAATTTTTGGTATAGCTGAGAAAAAAATTCTGCACACCCATAGGTGGTGGGCGACAGGCATATAAAAGAAACTGTGAGTATAGTTCACTACGTACATGTAGCATGGCTGCTGTATACTGAACTGTAGTGACTTTAAATTCTGATACAGATTCAATTCGCAGCTCAAGTTTCAGGAAGGGAGGTTTTCTTTTTCAAATTTGTCTTTTTCATCTTTTTTTCCCCCTTTTGCCGCAACCAAAGCCTCATTTTAACTTTAAACAAACTTTTAAATTGAATAATCTTAAACCAAACTTTTGAACAAAAGTTGTCCTACTTGCTTAAACTTGACATTAACGAACCTTTTCATGCGCTGCACAGGTGGAAATGGTGTTTCCAATTCATGCTATTGTCATATAATCCAATTCATGTTGGAGGAATGTAATCTTCACATGTAATCTGCTTCTCAGAATTCATGCTCACTTCACAAAATTTTGAGTCTGTGTTGCCACAAGAACAAGACAACACTGGGCTTTATTGATATTTGACCCCAGTTTGAACACACTTTTTTCTCCTCATCTTGTTTCCCAGACGTCATTGAGACGAAGGAGGAGATCAGACCTGAGAATCGTGAGTTAAATCAGTTTCAAAGCTCAACGTACATTTCAGTTTTTTGATGATAAACACAAACCTTGATGACCTTTCCAGTACATTTCCTTGGCGAGTGTCTTTACGTTTGTTGAACGTGTCGTCTCCGTCAGCTCTGCTGCTGGTTGCCATCGTCGGGTTGTGTGTCATGATCCTGCTCACCGCTCTGGTCTGTGTGCTGCTGACCAGCATTAAGTGCAGGAGGAAGAGGAAGTACAAAAAAGCGGGTAAATGTCCGATCCACAAGCTGATAAAATTTCCAACCATGGACTGACGTGCTTCAACCTCTTACTTATTATCAGCTGCATTTAAAACTAGAAAGCAGTTGGAGACTCCAAACTGCTATTAAACCCATCCCATTAAAAAACCTAAACCCAAACCCATTAAACACATCATTTGTATAACTTCAATTTGAACTTAAACAGATATCTTGATCCTGGGAACATCCTCTTGGGAGTCACTATCTCTGTTAGTTTCAGAGGCACAATAAGGTTAAAAACATCAATTACCCATGGTGGAACTCCCAGATAATGACCAAAAACTAATTAATTGTTTCTTGGTTCAATGCTGATCCACCCACCGAATTTTATGCAAATCCACCTATAGATTTTTGAGATTTTGTGCTGACAAACAAAAGAACAAGGTAACAGGGCCAAAATGAATTGCCATGTCAGAGGTATATTTCAGAGATATGTTGAAAAACATCATTGTCAGAAACACATGTAAGTTGCCTCACAAGTCAGATTTTTGTATTGACCTCCATCGTTGCCTTTCCTCTCCAGCAGCTGCAGCAGCAGCAGAGCAGCAGGACGACACCGAGCTGCAGCCGTGGAGTTTGTCCAGCAGACTAACAGGTTCTCTTTGTCTGTTCAGCCATGTTGGCTATCGCTGCTCATGCTAACTACCCAGTTCTTCTTCTTCTGTTTATTCCAAACAAAGCAGAAACATAATCACTTCCTGTGCAGCAGGAAGTGTTAAGAACAGAAAATGGAGAAGATTCATGAACTGGATGCCCAATGTACAATAGCAATCATTGATAAAGAAAAGCAAAATGTACATGTATTTATTGACATGAGAATGCTTATTGCTTTAAAGGATTACTCTAATGTTTTGGGCAAAATCCCCTTTTTCTGACTTACCCAGACTGGGACAAGATGTTCAATACCATTTTCATGTTCACTAGTTCAGTTCCTATGGTTAGCATTTCATGTTAGCTTAGCATGTTAGCGTGTAGTTCAAATACACAATACATTGTGCATATAAGACAGCTTCAGAGTTGCTGTGAGGTTTTTTTTTTCACTTTGATAGATTCAAGATTCAAGAGATTTATTTGTCACATGCATAATTGTACATGTACAACAGCAGTGAAATGAGAGCTAGGCTAACGACTTCTGTAGACTTCAAGTCTTTATGCTAAGCTAACACAAAATGCTAACCATAGGAACTGAACCAGTGGATGTACAGATGTGAAAATGGTATCAAACATCTTGTCTCAGTCTGGGTAAGTCAGAAAAAATGTATTTTGCCTAAAATGTTGGAGTATTCCTTTAAACCTTTATTCATCCAGAGCAGGTTTGCTTAGCACACACACCTGCACCCTCACAAATCCATTTTATTTGCTCCACAGACTCTGATGTGTTCATGAATGCGTCCTCGGTGGTGGAGAACATCCACTACGCCTCCCTGGGCCGGCAGAACTGGGAAAGACCCAGCAGGATGCAGCCGGACCAGAACCACCAGCACGTCATCTACTCCTCTGTGATCACCAGGCCTGCTGCCAAGTAGTCTGAGCTCCCCAACACACACTCACTCTGAGGCATGACTGCGGACATTTACTTGGATGCTGTTTTCTCAGCTTCTTCCGCTGTACTAATGATTCTGTGCTGAAACTGAAAACCTGGATGCTGCAGTCCTCAGTTCAGTGAACCGTTCATGTGCGGTGAACTGTGATTTTTTTCACCACTGGTTTTGCATGGGAAGTTTTTTTTTTTTCTTGAGTGCAATGCAAAATGACAAATACATTCATAAAGCATAACATCCAAGGCTGCTTTTGATTAATAATGATATAATGTTCAGCCTAATAACTGATTTCCACAAGCTGCAGAGTAAAAACCCCTTTCAGCTTGCTGTGCTGAATTAAAGGATCTTAAATTCTGAGTCAGTTCAGTTTTTTGAAGCCAAACCATGATACAAACTGAACTGTGGCTTCAAAACTGAGGTTTAAAACAAACCATGAACAGGCTGAACCAGTACACTCCTACACCATATTGATCAGTTCTGGCTGAAATCTGGTAAATAGCGTCACTGTAGAGCTACTTCCATCTTTCTGCAGTCCACAGACCTCTGAACAATCCAGAAAAAACAACCCCATGAGCATCCAAAGCTTGTTTTTTTCAACAAATTGACTGCTCACTCTGTAACTAAGAAATGCATATATTTATTTTTTGGTTTATCCATGACCTCACTATTTATTTTTGTGCTGTTTTACACAGCCTGACAACAGAGGAAAGAAAGAAGAGCTAAAGCAATTGCATGTAGCATCAAAACCGGCCTGACTTTTGATTTTCCTTAACCAGCTTTTTATCTTTCTTTTTTCCTTTTTCCTACAGTCTGTTCAAGTTGAGAAAACTACTGAATGCTGAATGAGATGAGCAGTCATAGAAATATCAGCAGACTATCAGTTGTAGGCCTTTGTCTCTATCAGTATCAGACTCTAATATTATTGTTTCTGCTGATTTTTGACTGACTGTGGAATTGATGTTTATTATGACATTAAAGTTGTAGGTCAGTGTCATTTAATACAACTGTCTGATTAGAAAGAGAAACAGAATAAAGCTTAAAAAAGATTCACATTGGCCCATTGTGAATGGGTTGGACTTTGGTAATGGCCTCAAAAATCCATTATGGTGCATCCTTGAATAATACATGTGAGGCTAGTCTTTACTGTAATCACAAACCAGCAGCCAGTAAACTACTGAAACCATCTGTTGTAAAACTGTATTAATGTTGTTTGTTTTCGCTCGGTCAGGATCCTCAGTGAATTTTGGGACTAAATCTGACAAGTTTCCACATGGCAGTAGTGTGTTTATCTGAATAAGAATAATTTTATTCACCAAATGCAATAAAAACAGAGTACTTTGTGCAAACTGACACACACGAGGACAGTAGATTCTACATGTCACTCCAAATATACACAAATAAGCTTTTTATTATGTGAATTCAGGTAGAAATGTTACAAAAATGCAATAAAAAATGTTCAATAAGCTTAATGATTGTAGTAGTTTTATTCTAGTTGCTTAAAAAAATGGAGCTGGATCGTGCTTTATGTATATACATGGGCAAAATTGTTATGAGGCAATAAACACATTCAGAAGCAGGACAAAGTCTCTACAGTAATCACAGTGAATGAGAAATGAAAGCAACCCAGACTTTTAACATCAGTGGAGGCTCAAGGATCAAAGTCAAAGTGTTTCATTCTTTTCATCACAAAATGAGCATAACATAATTAAATAATTTTTAAAAAATGGCCACTGAAATTTATCAGCTTCTGTGGTCACACAGTGTGCTTCATGCCAGCTGGTGCAAACTGACATTTTTATCTAACTGACAGGAACTTCATACACAGAGACCTGGGTGCTGGACACTTTGAAGACCACTTTGAACTTGAAGCAATAATAGCAATAAAAAATGTTTTCACAAAATCTAAAAGGAATCATTCAAATTTACATTCATAGTCAGAAACGTTTTTCCTACATACAACAAGCTTTTCAGTCACTGGCAACATGATCCCTCCATCCATCAAGCCTCAGGTTGGTGCTGCTGGCTACTGTTGCATAAGTGACATCTTGTGCAGCCAATCCTGTCCTTCCCTGGGCAGAGGGGCGGAGCTTGTCTGCATACCTCAGGCTGGCATAGTGCAAGGCTGCTTCCTACAGAGCAGGCAAACAGAACAGCTCAGTGTGGACTCAGAGGACATCAGGTGTGTAGAAACTCTGGATCGTCAGTTATGTAGGCCTGTAGGAGTCTGTCTCTTTCAGGGTCAAAATGTTACAAGATCACTACAATGAGCCAAACCATCGATAATTCAATGTGAAATGTCGGTAAAATAAATGAAAATAAAATAAAACAGTAAAATATTTTTAAACTGCATGGAGGTCAATAAGAAAATGAATTTCTGCAAAACTGATGTATGAGATAGGCCTACATAGCTTTTGTAGAAAATTGGTGATAGCAGATATCAACCTGAATTCATGCAAAATAAATAAATAAATAAATAAATAAATAAAAGTTTAACCAGTTCCTTCAGTTATGATCAAATACAAAAATATGAGGGAAATGTGTCATAACAGGGGACAGAGTCAAACAGCTGATCATACAGAGTGAAATGAGAAAAACAAGTGAAATATGCCTTTATGTGCAAGGTAGAAGCTCGACTCCATCAGGCAATTTCCTTGTAATATTACATGTCATGTTCACATTTCAGTTAATTAGCTCACACTCTAAATATCCAGGGCTTCTTTCAATGAATGTGACAGTCAAGAAAAGCCTCAGTTCTGACAAACATTACAAGCAGCCATGTAAATAGGTCAAAGGTCACAGCTACAGCAAATATGTTCCTGTGAAGCTTAAAAGCTAAAAAAGAGAAAGAGAAAGACAGAATGGATTTTGGGGGCTTTTTATTACAAATGAGAAGGAAGATGTGACTGACCTCTCCCTTCTTTGGACCATAGCTTCTGTTTACACAGCAGCAAACTGCTCTTTTACCTGGAGAGAAAGGAGAGATATGTGTCATGAGGAGCAATAACTTAACAGCCTTTAAAGAAATCCAATGCCACTCTGTCTCTCTGCGACACACTGCTGCAGAAAGATCAGAAGGATTCTGACTGGGACAACTGAACACTTTGTCATTAAAATCTGTTTCTAACATGAGACAGGGTGAGAATGTCACACCTACCAGCAGCCAAATGCTGGGAGATTTTGAAATTTGCATGAAATTTGTGAGCTGCATCACTGAGATGAGGAGGAAAAACAAACAAAAGTCTTTTGTCTTTATACATGTCTTTGTCTGGTGAAAATAAGATTTATTGCAATTTACTGCTGCACAGGTTGGCCTGTAGACAATAAAAAGTTAGTTTCCTGCTTTGACAAGGCACACACAAAGAAAAAAAAGTCTTATTAGAGTGTCATGGACAAGTACACATGCAACAGAGACAATGTCGAAGAAATGTGGGCGTTTCCAAAATGTCAGTTTTTCAGGAAGTACAGACAGCTGCCTTGTGTTTAGTTTGATGACAAAGCATTTTTACAGTATGAAAAGGCTGCATTAGACCAGGAACACAGAAGGCTTTCTGAACCCACAGAGGAGAGGAGTGTATAATCTTTCAATTTAAGTGGAAACATAAAAATCACCAAGATCTTAGTTGGTGTAATTGAGCTAACATACAAATTCATACTGGAGTAAGGCTGTAATGTTACATGTAAGTCAAAAGAATGATCAAAATGAAGAATGACACCCCCTTTTTCCCTCTTCATCCTCTTCCTCATTTTAACAAGAAGTTAAAAAAAAGTAAAAAATAAATAAATAAATAAATAAATAAATAAATAAAAACTCACTCTAGTTTCACCCTCTGAAACCGGGTGGAGTTTGCCTTCAGATAACAGACCCTTCACTGATTGGGGATCAGTTTGCGCGTCCTGTTTTCTTAACCTTAGTCACTGGTGGGCAAACAGCCAAACTGACTGCAGATCAGATTGCGCCTGCAGGGCATTATATGACTCGGGGGGAAGGCAAGTGAAAGCGAAAGTAAAGGCGTGGAAATCAGGCCGGTTGTTTGTGCCGGAGCAACAAACGAGAAGGAATCTCTTTTTCAACACTTCTCCTCAAAATAAGACCAACTTTACTTTGCAATTTAAGATAAGAGAGTCTGGGTTGGGTTTTTTTTGTAGGCATCGATTTCCTTTTATTTTCAAAGACAAAAGCAAATTCAAGACTCTCCTCCGTCCTTAGTTTTCGTCCTGCTGCTTGCAACATGCCAGACACGAAGTTGTGTTTGGAGGCTCTGTCGGCCCTGTCCGGCTGCAACGTCGAGGCGACCGACGCTGCGTCCCAGCTGACGCCTCAGGACTTTGTCAACATCGTCGCCCTCAAGCAGTTTTACAAGCAGGAGGGCTTTCAGACGCTGGAGTATCCCAGTATAGGGTCTCTGTCCCTGCAGGACACGGACGATGTGGACCTGTACAGCTCTCCTCCTATGCTGGCCGAGGGCCCGGCCAATCCCGGGCGCGACGAGAGCATCAGGGCCACGGTGAAGATCAACCCGCAGGACTTTTTTGACCCCGGATACAACTACGACTTCACCAACATCAAGGTAAGAGACCGAAACTAGTCGTGAAACCAAACGTGACACAAGACAGGCCATGCATGCATTTACTGTCTGTCTGGGGGTTTTCTTATTTTGCTTATCTGTCCCATCTCCTTTCTCTTTTTCTAATGACTTTCTCCCTCTTTATAGATGAACTTGTACTTCTTCTAATTCTCACTGCTACTCTAATAATTTTTAGTCATTCATGCATTTTCGGTCATGATCACTACTGTTATTTTAATATAGAGCTTTGGCAACACGCCAAATGTCATGCCTAAAACCCACTGAACTGAACTGAAAGAAAGAATGTGGTTGTGGGTGAGTGAGTGACGTGACAGTAATGAGTAACGAGTTAATGAATGACGACTCATGTCTTCAACTGAGTAATTATGCATCCACAGACGCAGCTACATTTTTCATTCTTTTACATAGAACTATTTTTTACCAGTCACTGGCTGCATAAGGAGAAATGTGCATCTTAAATGATCCATTTCTTAAGTAACTAGGCTCTGGGTGGACGCATCGAAACGTCACAACTGGGTTACAATAATCTGGTCATAGACTGATTATGAGAAATCCAGATGCCCCTCACTTCCAGATGAATGTGGTTTATTGAGTAAACACCTCACCCCCTTTCAGTTTTGATTTTCACCATCTGTGAAACCAAAAGTGAACGAGAGGTGCCCGCAGCCCGGAGCTGTGGGTACATCTTATTTAATCCAAAAACATTCACAACATTCACTGTCCAGGTCATCATTTCCTCCTCTGTCTTAGAAGAAACCTGCTCTTGCAAAGTAGGCAAGTGGCAGGAGCATTTTTTTATATACTGTATTTTTGCGTGAACATCACAGTTATTCTGTTAACTGGTTTATTCATGGAAACACGGAGGCTTTCTGGGTCTATATGAACAGTCTAACCCAGATCAGACATTAACTGGACTTTAGCCAGTAGCTGGGTTACTCTGTGAGTATAAATAGGAACCCCTTCACTCCTCCTACTCTTTCTATTCCTCGGCTCCAGCCTCCGTCCTTGTACCACACACAGGTCACTGTTGACAACTTACCAACTTAAACCCTAGATTGAGCAGATTGTTCAGATCCCACTTACAAACTTTTCAAAAGCAACTAGCAACAAGTCAACAGCTTTTGTTGGACCACAGGGAAAAAAACATTCAAATGATTTGATTCCCAAATCCTAATCCAAAGAAGTCAGATCATCACAGGGTCTCAAGAATATCTCAACAATTGATACTAAATACACAAAATTGATACTAAAACAATACCAATACCAGTGTTTTTAGTATTGGTAGTATTGATGCAACTTGATCCCTCCCTCTGTAACTCAGTGTTCATTCTGACGCAGCCTGAGCCTGTATCTTCAAATACCTGAAATACTTGAAGTGTTAGTCATGCCTACAGGACTGTAAATCAAAACCAGAGCACATAGTCATACCACTGCATTTGTTGTTTCACATAGTTCCTCTAATTTGAAATCAGTATTTTGGTGTTATTGTTGTTATTTTCTGCATTAAGTCCAAGTTCAAGACAAAATCCTTTACATTTATTGATTAAAGTGACTGTCTCTGATTCTACTGATCCCTCTGTCCATCCCAGGACGGTGACACCAAGTTCACGCGGGGTAACGAGCAATACGTTCGTCCCTGTGGCTGGAACCGGGCCGCCCTGCGGGTCCTGAAGAAGTACGATGGCGGGGACAGCTGGCTTGGGACAGGGAGCAACGCCTGGCCCGTCTCCTACCACGGACACGACATGGACGGCTCGCTCGGCGTCATCCTGACCCACAAGGAAAACTGCGGGGATGAGCCCGGGTTTCTAGATGCCGCCGCCGCCTCTCTTACCACCGCGGTGACGAAGGGCAGAGGGGTGTACTCGACCCCGGATGTCAAGATCGCAGAGAAGTACTGCAAGAAGTTCAAGTCCAAAGTGGATGGGAAGATGTACAAGGTGGTTCTTCAGAACCGGATCAACCCTCAGAAGAGGGTGAAGTGCCAGAGAGAAGAATACTGGCTGGTCTACATGCCTGAGGGATCCACTGACGTTCAGACGAGGGCAATCGTGCAGGAGTCGCTCCGCCCTTATGGGATGCTGCTGAAGCAGGTGTGAGCTGAGCCGTCATACAGTACATAAAGGATCTTTAAAAGTTTTGGGATACAACTTTGTGTCATGCTCTGTGCCAAATCTGGCAGTTACATTTATCTTGATTATGTACAAAAAACACACATAGCACAACGTGATTGCACTAAGATCCACTAAGCATCACTTTTGTCAAATTAATGCCATGGTGTATTTTATGTAAGAGGATGAGTGAATAACAAGAAAACTAGGTAGAAAAGCTCAAAAGGTTTTCATGAATTTTATTAAAGTAAGCGCTTCCTTTTTTGTCTGGAATGGCAACCTTGTCCTGCTTTTAACAACCTATGAACACTGCCTGCTGACCCTCTTGGACCCGTGGCTGCCTCATACGGGTCTCGTGATGAGCTGAGGACCAGCAGCAGACTGAGACAGTAGTTTGACAAACCTGGAAGCATGCTTGGCTTCCACATTTTAGTTTTAAAACGGCAACATTCAGATCAGCTTTGTTGAGGAACAGAATTAAGTTGATATTTCGGAATTCTTGTTGTCATGTGCATCTTTACTTCTGTGGACTAACCGGGAACTATTTTTTCTCTTTCACAGAACATTCATTTCTTTATCTTTTTATCTTTTCTTGTAATCCTAACTCTCGATGTGAAATACAGATTGGGTGCTTTATTCTTTGTTTTAAGCGTCAGAAATTAATTTGATTTTTCTTTCTTTGGCATTGCAGGTAATGCTAATATCCTATTAACATACATTACATGTGAATAGAACAGGAAATAAAAAGTCTGTGACAAACATGGAGCTTTGGTTTCATTCCTAGGAACATTTGGTGACTGTAAATCTGAGCAGTGGGGTTAAAATGAGTCAAGCAGTCTAAATTATTGCATTCAGACATAGCAAAAGATGATGTTCATGCATGAATAAGATGCAGTCAGCATTAAAAACACTTGGGAATAAATACAGGAATAAAGAGTCTGAACCACAAAAAAGTCCAAACACAGCAGCTGATAGAGTTGCTTTGTGCTGCCATCTAGTGGTGTAATATATATTTTTTCCTCTCAAAATGACCATAACACATCTGCTGGGTTGTTGACTGAAGACTCAGTGATTACTTTCAAAGCTGATGACATCTCTGGCTTTCAAAACTCCCTTTCCAGTCCTGTTCTCTGTTTTGGAACAAAAACACCCCGCTCCGTTTCCTCCTGGCACTCCCCACCTACTGTCTTTTTCACCAGCTCCACATCACAAGACATTTCAGCTTTGACAGTGTCATGCTGCAAAAATCCACACAGAAATGCAATATAGGTACATACTGTAAGTGTCTACGTAAGTGTACATATGTGCAATATATGTACTCGTTATATATATGGCAAAATACCCATATATACACACACACATATATATATATATATATATATATATATATATATATATATATATATATATATGGACACTATGCATGTTGAGCAGGTCTGGGTGCACACACACGACCATATAAGGGCAATATGTTGTTTTCATATATGCACATATGTATTTAAGCCACACATATATGCGTAATGGTATAACAGGTATACTTTTATCACCATCCAGTGTGGGTATATATATATATATGTAACATACAGTATATGACAACATTTGTCTGCAATACGAGCATACATGTTCATATATTAGATTTCTGTATGGAAACACTCTTACCTGAGTGGTAGTTGAATCCGATGACACACAGGAAGCAGAGTAGAAGTGAAGCTGGAAAAATACAGATCATGAGGCTCCAGCATGGCAGCCTTAGTTGGTTCTGGGTTGACTCCTCCTCGCCGCCTTGAAACATAAAAAAAAAGTAACTCAAATGGCTTGTTTTTCTTCATTTGGTACGATGAGTCATCTCGCTATTTGTTTCTTCTATCTGACACCTCTCTACAACAGAATGAACAACGAGTTCTAAGATGACAGCTGCTTGGTGCACCATCATTTTGGACTAATCCCACAGTGAAATGCACACCCTGGTTTTCCAAACCAGAAACAGCAGATGTGGACAAGATGCATTTGTAGAACAGGTGACATGTCATTAATCCACCACTTGCTTTTATCCAAGGAGGGCTGGATTACTGTAAAACCAGCCATTTTAAGTATGCATGGTGAATGATAGGAGTTGAACCTTTAATTATGGCAGTGTGCTGGCGCCATGGAGGCTTAGTCTTTGCTAGATTGGTGTTTACTGATTCTGTTCCCAGAGCTCGAATGTAAAACTGTCAGCTCTTTCTCAGTAGAAGTTTGGTTATTCGTCTGATTTTTTTTTTCACGCACTGGAAAATAATAAATGATACTCAAATTATTCTTGGGAAGCAGCTCATGGCTTTGCAAATTTGAAAATTATAGTTTTGCATGAAGCTACTGGCTGTGTTTGCAAAACACTGCATGGTAGAACGCTGGAGGCCAAAACTAAATGTTGTTAGGTGAATTTTAAAAACAGCCTAAAATGTTTTTAGACTAGAGAGGTTTTAGAGAAAATGTCACCTTTAGGGAAAAAAACACAAAAAGACACTACATAAAACCACTAACAAAAAAACCCCTAATAACCCAGATGTAGTCAACCTGCAACCCGACACTTCCCTTCTCATGAGCCGAACAACAGACACTGTTGACTTCACACCAGGCAAAACACTGTCACTGTCACTTTGTTTTTTTCTTGATAGCGTGTCTAACAGTATTTTATTCAGCTGATTTTACACTGCAGGGACCTGGGGAGGCTTCTGCAAAACTGCAAGGCCATATGTAGTATGCTATTTCAAAATAAAGTTACCCATTTTAAAATCTACAATTAGTTATGGTTAATTAACCAAATGTGTTTTCAAGTTTGTGTTAAAGGGGCTCTATCATATGAAAATGTTCCTCCCCAATTTTCTGTCAAAAAATCAATCTGTCAAAAAAGCTATTAAAAATTTGATCTGATTAGTCATTTGACTGAACATTAATTGGTTGTAGTTGCAATAATCAATTATTTTAGTCATTTATTAAGTAAAAATCCCAAACATTGTCTGATTCCAGATTCTCTAAGATCACTAAGATGCTCAGACTGTCTTCCTTTTCTCTGTTCATATCATTATAAAATTAATACTTTTTGTTTTTTGTTCTTTGTTTTTTTTTTTGGCTGGTGCTCAGAATGAGGAAGCAATTTAAAGACATAATTTTGGTCACTTTGATCACTTCCATCAGACTTTGGGTTTATTTTTCACACTTTATAGACTAAATAGATAACTGATTTAGTCTGTAAAAATAATCCATAAATTAACCAAAAATAATCAATAAACAAAAGTACAGAAAGTTCTCACCTCCAACATTCAGATGAGCGCCTCTCCCGAAACACAGAACACCCTCACACCGGCCGGCGCAGAAATACAGCCCCTCGTCCGTCTCGTTCACCCCGAGGATCTCCAGACTGACCGGACCGCTCTCCACCTGCCCCGTAAAGCTGATCTGACTCCCGTGCACCCTGTGATAGTCGGCTGTGACTTTGTTCAGTAAGCCCTGTTTGACGGTGAGCAGGGGAAGCAGCTGGTCCGAGTGCAGGTGGTACCAGGTGATCTCAGTGCTGACGGTCAGGTTGCAGGGCAGCGAGACGTTTTGTCCGACCTGGACCAGCAGGTGAGAGCGGAGCGCAGGTAAAGCTACCGACAGGTGAGGGCCAGCAACACCTGCGTGCAGGGAGACACAGAGAGGAAGCACGGAAGGAAAGTAAGGAGTTGGTTTGGATTAGGACTGCAACCAGTGAATATTTTATCCAATTTTCAATTAAACAATTCATAATTTAGTCTATGGAGTATGAAAACTGAAGCCAAAGTCTGATGGAAGTGATCAGAGTCCAAATTGCTTCCTTAGTCTGAGCAGCAGGCAAAAAACCCCCAAAGTATTAATTTTATAATAATATGAATGCAGAAAAGGAAGACAATCTTAGCATCTGTGTGATCTTAGTGAAGCTGGAAGACAATGTTTGAGGTTTAAAAGACTGAAACAATCGATTATCACAATTCTAATCGATTAATTCTCCGTCAATTGACAAAGTGATTAATCAACGAATCTTTTGAGTGCTACTGTGGATTGGGGGGCATCACTATGTTGGTTTGCCATATCAGCCTTTTTCATATAAGATTCCAGCTAAGATAAAAATTCAAACATCAAAACTTCCAGCTAGTGCATTTTGAGTGAACTCGGACATCCTCAGGTAATTGGGTGTCAGGAGAAAAAAATTGTTAAAGTATGTATGATATAATATTAAATTGTTGGGCACATGGTTGTTCGCTTGTTTTCACCACGTCCTTCGTGAACAGAATGTGACTAATAACCATAATAGGTGTGGCACACATTGTGGATTTGTATTGTTTGTAATATATTATGTAAATGCACCAGCTTTGTATCCATTATGTGATGTTTAATGTAATAGTCCATTTTGTAGTTAATATTCTGTACGTAATAAATCTTAATGAAACTATGGACCCCAGAAAGCTGGATGCTGTGGCATCACCTACTGGGATCCTATAATACATAAATAAATAGATAAATAATATGACTTCTACAGGCTCCCTGACATCATGTAAGTCTGGACCGCCGCCGGTGCAGCCTTGACAACAGCCCTGAGGGTCATCAGTGCCCCTCAGCTCTGGCCATCACTTATCGACTCAAAAACTCACTATGACAACTTGACTTGACAAAATAATCAAAGACATCTGCTGTCTACTTCCGACCACAGACCATGCAATGTGTGTCACAGACACGCAACAAATCTGATTATTCGAATTTTACCAAGCAGCACCTGTCTGCCAAAGCTGCATGGTGAAACCCTGACACACACACCTGTCTGCCCGCCTGATCACTCCTCCCGTCAACCCCCACCCCCCCGGCATCAACAAAATAT
>OMLF01047103.1:17854-40503 GCA_900302615.1 Holocentrus rufus
TAAACACCCCTGCCTCGCTCTGCCAAACCTCCTATTGGACTGCAGACACAGAGGGAGGAAGCATGGGGAGCTGGGGGGACACAGAGCAGGGGGCGTGGAAGAGCTGAGGAGGAGCAGGGGAGTTCTTGCACTAATATCGTCTCAAAAATGGCAATAGCTTCTTCCGGAAGGATCTCCCCCTGCACCAAGCCATGTATGCCCGCTTGGAGAAAAAAAAAAAGGCTCCACGCCACACAATCTCTTTGGAACAATGCTGAGTGCAGGGAGACCAAGGCCAAGTCAATATTGCCAATTAACCAATCAGCGGACATTGTAGTAACTTATTGTTTGTACTGTATACTGTCTGTATACTGTGTGTACTTTTTGGAAATACCAGGAAAACCCGGTCAGAAGAGAAGAATTAAAGTAATTGGGATCAGTTAAATGTACATATATATGTATGCTTTTATTCCTTAACTTTTATACATCTATCTTATGTAAAGAAATAATCTTCAAGTGCAATAGAAAATGAGAAGATAATTTTATATTCTAAACTGATATTGAAGGCTTTTTCAGGGGTGCCGTTTCACTTGCCTTTGGTGCTCATCTCCTCTCACTCTCGCCCATGTGAATTTGTCCAGAGGCACGCTCGTCTGTTTAAATTCAGCAGAAATCACGTCTCTATTTAATAGCGCTCCAAATGGGAGACCACGGCTGTCAGTCTACTCCCTAATGTGGGAAAAACCAGTGGCACCCAGTCAACTCTTAATAAAATATTAAACCATTAAATACTTACTACTATATTTATTCCTTATTAAATGTGTCTTAGACTCCCTGAATCTAAAATGACTGGATGCTACTTGTGATTAGGGAGTATATCTGTGGTTCTGGAGATGAGAGATCTGGGCTGTCTTTCGACTATAATGCCTACAAGTATAGAGGTCTAGTTTTCATTGTTTTTTATGATTTCCCTGCAACTGTGGAGTGTGAAATCGCATCTTGATACTAATATAAAGTCAGCTCTTTCTCCTTTATCACAAGAGACAGGAGGATAAGCTTTTTGTCTACCCAGCACAACGTGGGACCAGGATGCTCTCCTACCCTGGTTACAGTAGACAGGCTGCAGGTGCAGGCATGCCCTTGAGGAGAACTGAGCCACAGCAGAGAGTGGGTCCAGGAGTCAAAGTACACCTCTTTAAAACCTGTCCTCTGTCTCATGCATGGTGCTAAGTAAATAATATGAGGTGCTAATCTAGTGCTGTAATTACACCACTCTGCCACATTTTTCTGATGCTTATAGTGCATGCTTTCTCAGATGGTACAAAATCCATGTAGGCATAATATATTGTTATAGCTTCCATAATGCACTATTATGGCAATATCCCATTCAAAATACTTTAGTTCCTGAATAGTAAAACATCTGTTGCTTATTCAAACCTATTTTTGTTCTATACTGCAATTTACAGAGATGCTTATTCTAAGGGAATATATTTTAGAGATAATTATAAATATTAAAAAGAAAAAAACAAATTTCTCTTTTTATATCCATTTTAAATCACAGGGTTTGAAGTATTTTTGAAAAATAAAGTTTTCTTTCTCTCTGTACAAAGCCCCCCCACAGCTGTATGTAATATCTTAAGGAACACAACTAGTGGAAATAGTTTAATAATAATAAAAAAAATCTTTGTTGTAGCTGAACACAAATGTGTATAATTGTGCAAGCCTTGCTGTATACAATGGATCCCCTCTTGCTAATTTAATGTTATTTAATGTTGTAAACGTGGTTGCCGACTGAGCAAGTTTCTGTTTGTCGAGGCAATACTACTCTTTCTGACAACTTTTTATATCAGTTTGCCCAACTGGTCTTGGAGTTTATAGATTTTTTTTATTTTATGTGTAAATTTGGGGCTCCAGAGAACAAATTTATTGCAATGTTAATTGTCTTTTATTTTTTTAATTTTTTGTTTATTTTGTTTGTTTGTTTTTCCTCTATGATAATCAACCATGTACTGTACCAGGATTCTGTTTTAATATAACGTGTTTTAAAGAAATTATGCCAATATGTGAAAATTCTTTTTTTCTTTTTGTAAATCCGTTGTAGAAATTAAAATGAGCTAAGAATACCTCACAGTTTTTACATATGACTTGGAGCAAAGATTTTCTATTGTCTTTATAATTTAAACCTGTTTGGAAAAATCAGCCAAATAAGTCATGAAACTCTGAACAAGACCATTTCTGGTGCCTACATGTTTCATCTGTCTACTTTTTCATCAATGTTCAGTGTCCATTTGTTCAATAAATACTTTCAATTTATCTGTGGACTATTGATTTAGAACCATTTGCATGGCTTGAATATCCAATAAACAATGTTTATGTATGCTACTGTTCAAGTGTCCACCAGGGAAAATCACTGCTCTATTAGACTACTAATTTTTAGATTTGCAGAACTATGAGACTTAACAAGGCATACACATAATTATGTATCAGATTTGATGTTCAAAAATCATATTTAATTTGCATAGGAAAGAAAACTAAAGCTCTCAGTTTCTTGATTTATAGGAGATATATCATGAAAAGGACTAGTGGGCAACAGAATGGAAGGGCTACCAAAAAAAAAACTATATGATAAAAATAAAATTTGCAACTCAACAATTGGTGCTCTTAACAGTGCACTTGCTCTCACTTTGTTAAACTGACATCAAAGTCAAATCTATGTGGTTTCATCAAGAAACACTGATTCCTTGGTGATGTCTCATTCAGGCTGGTTTTGATGACTGATATCAGTGGTTGATGAACTATGAATGTGGGAAGGCCGTGCACTGCATGTTGCAGTGGAGTTGTCTAGTCCTAACACCACGATCACACAGTCCTTTTTGTATTAAATTGGTGTTTGCCCACTAGAGGGAGCTTTAAGACCTCCACTGTAAGGCATCAGAGAGCAGTCAGATGAAGTCAGGTGACACAGTTTGAAACATGCAATGACCATATGAAATTAGAATATTTGAATTATATTAGAATATTAGAAATCAGAAACTATATGAATATTAGAATACTACTATTACTACTACTAATATTATATTATTATTGTTATTATTGTTATTATTATTCTTATTATTATTATTATTATTATTATTGTTATTATTAGCAGCAGTGAGATATTGATTGTGAAGTGTATTGCTCTGAGCATGTAGCTCATTGCCCTCTTGCCCAAACTTGTTGGCACTGCAGTGGGCCGATCAGTTTCATTTTTTAAAAACAGATCTCAGTATAAAGTTACATCATCTCGCCTAAGGTGCATCAAACAAGCAGGACATTCACCTCTATCACAGTACTGTAATAATACACCCTGGAACAATAACATTAGCAAAAAAATACAGACACTGTTTTTGATATTTCTATATGTTCTGTATCCTTTAAATAAAGGATACAGAACATAGTAATGGAAATATTGTGATGGAGTGAGATTGCAGAAAGCCGCACTGCTTCATCTGGTACCGGTGCTTTCAGAGAGGGACAAGTGCAGCAAGATAATGGGTAAAAAACCCAAAGGGCCACTGGCACACAGTTTTCATTTTTACTGAATGCAAGAGCTGTTTTGAGTCTGTGGCATCTTCATCAGAATCAGGAAGTATTGTGGTATTTAACACATTTCAAAATTCTCCAAAAGTACATAAATGCTGGTGGAGAGTGTTTCTAGTGGTCTGGTGAAGGGCTGAACAGGCAGAGGGGAGATGGAGGGAAGAAAGCAAGAGGAGGATGGCCTGGTAAAAAGTGTGGGAGGTGTCAGGCCGGCTGAAGGAGGAAAGGGAGTGATGTGGTGACTCATCGCGATGGTGCGGGGATGAACCAAGTGGGGGATGTACTGAGAAAGTAGAGGGAGTGTGTGTGTATGTGTATGTGTGTCAGGTGCATCAGTAGGTATTACATATTATTGTATTATTTGGTTATTTGGCAGATTTCTGTCCATATTGTATTTTATTCTGATGCATAAATATGTAGCCTATGTATTCCACATTTAAAACAGTATCTTCAAAACACACAAATAGTTTGGTTTCTCTGTTGATACACTGGCCATATAGGACAGAGGTCTGCTTAATGGTGCACGAGTTAATGTAGACTTGTTTGAAAGTGGGTGTATACGAGCAGATGTTTTGTCTGCTGACCATGCCCTGCATCACTAACTCTGCCGTACAAATTGTGTGGTTATACTATGAAATGTTCATTTTGCCAGCTGGGTGTGTGGGGGCATAGATAGACACAAAGGTCAGTGGTGACACATGAATTTTAAGTCACCCATTTCTTCTTGAGCCCTGCAGAAAATGATTCAGGGGATTGACATTTTTCATAAGAGGCATGACACACAAGAGAAGCTCAATCCAACTCTGAGCTTTAGTCATGAGGTCCCTTTGAATGTCCCAATGTTGACGCCTAGTCAACAATGCAAAACCGCGTAACTCCACGTTTTCGAGACAGTTGTCTTATCCATTTTTTTACATGAAAACTATGCGTCTGGTCCATTAGTTTAAACTTCGTGACTGTTTGGCCCGAGACACTGAATAAAAACGCGTTATATTTGTATACTATCTCAAAAATGCACTGTTGTTAAAGTAGTAACAAGGTTGACTTTGAAAGGTGCAAGTTTTTCATTCGACAACGTCGTTATTTTGAGTGTCATAATCACTATGATCCTCCCCGACATGTTTGTTTTGACCAATCGTTTTTACACAATAACCGCCCAGCTGACTGGTGCATTCATGTGCTCCTCGTACTCCACGAATGTCAAAGTCAAAAGCCGTCAGTGAGACTTGTCACGCATTATAGCACCTTTGTTAGTAGATAACACCATTTTAGTGTCTGAGACAAAGGCAATTTTGATGGGTGTTGTTATTTGTTACCATACTTACCTATTTCTGAGATGGATCAACAGAAAGTGGCAGTATATCCAATGAGTACCTGAAGGCATCAGCAGTTTCCAACGTGCACAGTGGTGACGTTTACCATACCATGATGGCGGTAGCCTGGACTATTTTGAATTGCGTCCCGCTTTTTGAAGTTTACATTGAGACTAGTTCGTAAAATGGGATATTAACTACTTTGGACAAAATACAAAATAAGTGAACTGAAATCATGGATTCCGTCGTCGGGGACGATCAGACGCTCCCCGTTGACATCAATGGAAGGTAAAATTACCAACGTTAGCTAGCGAGCTAAGGTTAGCATGAAAGTACATTGCCATATAGGTTAACTGAGCAAGCCAAATGCTACACAGAGCTCAGACTACTCACAGCTCAGCGCTAAAATGTGTTTTACTTTTAATATAATTTAATTATTTATATCGCTGTTGGTGATATGTATTGTATAGGTTTCAAAGGAGATAACGTTAACACTGAAACGGAGTTTCCTTTCTCTTTTCTTTGTTGATAACGAATGACTGCCTGGTCGATTGTCTAACACTTTAGCTATCAAACTGTGTCATTTTTGATTTATTGTGTGTTTTCTGTATTTATTTTGGATTATATAGTTGTTGAGGGGTGACTGGCAAATATCCAACCGCTTACTTTAACGTTGTGTCAGGGTCAATGTCAGCCCTGCTGTGTTTCATTTTCTTGTGTGGTGCTGATATGTGATGCTCTGACCGAGCTATTTTTGAACAGTGCAGACAGCCTGACATACACAGGCGACCACACTTTATTGCCATTGTAAATTACACTCAGCTCATTGGCTGCTAATATTACCGCTATTACCGGGATTGGTAGGTCAACCTGCGGAACACTGTCATATTCGTCAGAGAGAGAAGTCAGTGAAAGAGAGCGGAAATGATCGGAGCCAGGCTGTCAGTGTGGTTCACGTTGCAGCAGCAGCGTCCCAGCTACGGCATTACAAGATGTGGACTTAACATGCTTTTTTGTTCTTCTTCATGTGTGCTTTCCACGAGAAGAATGTGATTTTGGTAGGTGAATCGTAAATTTTTAGCTGTGCAGTTTTATTTCGTTAACTGACTGTAGTCTGTAGTTGTGCTCCGCTGAGAAACATAATTACAGCATCTCTCTGTGTGGTATCCGCTAGTTAGTCTGTTTTTAGTATATAGTCTGCAAATTAGTATCGCTTGGCTGTGTCCCGCATATGCTTAGAATGGGTCATCCAGGTGCTAAGCGTGCTAAAGTAATCCAAGATGTAAGTGATACGTGTGGTGTTGATTACTTATTCGGTAATTCTGAAACCTGATTCGCTTTGCTTTACCAATTTCACAATATGGCTTTGCATCCTTCTAGTCGTTTCACTCAGTGTTCTTCCTCATTATGCAATATTGTGATCTGCAGCTGAGCAGGGTATGAAAAGAGGAAGTCACTGTTTACCGTGGCTCACAATGTTTCCACTAAGTGCTCATGGAGTTTGAGTTCTTACCACTTTGGCAGACTTATTTTACACTGTAAATCTCTTGTGGGTTTTGTTTTTGTTTCACTTTAGTCTGCTGTAGAAAGTAGAAGTCTGGTCTTACATGTGAATGTTCAGGGCCATTAGCCCTCTTATCATCACTTTGTAGACTAATTATGCCCCTCTGTTTGCACAGGAAGAGCTTGTGTCCTGTATCAAACCCCAGTGTTGCACTGATTGCCAAAACACATCTGTACTGAGCACCAGCCTATTTCTGCTGTTCATGTTATTGTTCACCGAGACCCTGCAGGTTATCCAGTAGGCATTTTCCGTTCACCACTGTGATGTACTGTGACATTGTTGCTTCTCTAGTCAATGTTGTGGTGTTTGCCTGGCCATTCATTGGCCTCAGACTATACTCTTCTTCTTCTTCTTACTAAACAAGGAAGAAGGTGCTTCCAGTTCTGGAACAGTAATATAATAAATACTAAAGCTTGAACATTTTGGAAATACCTGTGTTGTTTTTTGTGTTGTTAAGCTAGGCAAATCTTTAATGACTTGCTTTGCTGCTGGTTTATGTAGTTTCCTGTGATGGCACAACACTCCAGATGATGATTAAATAAGTTCCAAGTGATAATTACAAACACAAAAGCAAGACATCAATTTTACAAAAAAAAAAACCAACAACAACCAAAAAAACCCCAAACTTGGAACCAATATTATAATTCTTATAAAGTAATAATAAAATATTTATTTTTATGGCAGTTCCTTAAAACAGAAATTATAAAAAAACAAAAAACATTTTGCAAAAAGGCCTAAAAATGTAAATATTAATGTTTATGGAACAAACTGTGTTGTAGCCCAGGACTCTGACAGAGAAATGTACCGGAGAAGCAGCAGAGCAGCTTTTCTCCCAGTGTCAGTGGAGGTTTGGGCGGAAGTTATTCAGAGCTGGACATTATATTATTAGAACCAAGGGTCAGGGGCTTGAGGTCACGAGCACGGACCCAAATGGTTTATGTTCACGTTCAAGTCAACAGATTTGCCCAGCCTCTTTGGTTCCTCATCCACTACTCACAGGGCAACAACACAAAGCTGTTGCAGCTGCAAGTTGTTTCCTTTTACAAAAAAACAGGCACATTCGTCAGGAGGAGCCAACCGCATTGCTAGCATTGATCGTGTTGTTATGCCCGCTTTTTGTTGTAGGTTTGCAGTCTTGTTTCCCCTAGTGGACCGCGGTCCAGATGTGTATTGCTGATGTTTGGTGCATTGTATCGTCTCTGTGAGTGACGCTACTGTTCCCAACATTGTGTGATGCTTGGCTGATCAGAACCACAGTAGTCTACTTGTCTAACCAATGAAAGCCCTCTCCTTCCACGGGTTGCCCTGTTCTTCTCCCCCCCTTGTCTGTCTGAACATGAGAGCTAGGCTGCCACTGGCACATGCTCTCACACACACACACACACACACACACATACACACACACACACGCACATACACAAACAAGCAGTGTCAGAGTGAATGTAAATGAAGCAGAGAGTCATTCTTAAGCTATTTATGGAGCGTCCTTAGGGCTAAGAGGAACTGGCCAATGCGAGTAATGCATAAACATCAGACATTTGTGTTTTTTGAAAAAAGTCAGCAGAGTGTGTGAGTCCAGTGAACACTGGCTCAGCCGGGACAGATCTTGCTTTGGGGTTTTGTGATTTTAAAATCTAAATATACCATTGAATGTTGTGTAAATGTAACAATGTTACCTTTCCAAACGTTCACATGGTTGACTTGGCTGTGCTTCTCTAATGGAATAATTTTGTCCTTAGCTGCAGACTGCCAGGCTCCATAGATCCTGGAGACTATTCCACCGACAGCATGACAGGTACAGTACATGCTTTTCCTTTGTTCTCTTTCTTTTTTTGTTCTAGCTCTTTCTCCCCTGTGTGTTAATTAATACTGCTGGTGGATCGTTGCTGGGATCTCCTTCACTTGTTTCTGCAAAGCTGTGATGGGAGACCGGCTCGGTGACATTAATTAGCTCATCTTATTTCTCGTTCATTGACTGTAAAGGGCTTATTGTGTACATATAATATACATGAGCCTGGATTAATACAAGAAAGCTAGCAAGTAACCAAAACGACGAATGTATTGACTCTACGTCAGCATCTTGGACTTTCTGTCTCGCTGGCTGTGTGGTCAAACACACAGCCACAAACATGAGACAAACAATAATGCACACTTTTCCATTGCATCTTACTAAAGACACCCCCCTAAATCAGCAGTGGCCATGTTGTCCCTCACAGTTGGTGCAAGTTGCCCTGAGTGTAGTTTGTTTTTTGTGTGTGCTGTGCAAAGTCTTGAGTCACAGCAGCTTGAAGCTCGGGGTGTTCTTTGGTCTGTTGGCGATGCTGTGGTGAGCCAGTCAGTTTCATTTTGTACATGCTGGATGTCAAAGTAAAAGCACATTATTCCCCAAAGGTTCATATGTAACCCAGCCTTGTCCCAGATATCGGGCCAGCAGCTTATTGCCCTCTTGCCCAATGAGGCCGGGCAGCAGGGCCATATGTGTGAAGCTTATTGCCCTGTTAGCCTGTTAGCGGTGCTGCATTGGGTCTATCAGTTTCATTTAGTCAAAACCAGACCTCAACATAAAGCTAAATCATCTCCCCTGTGTGTCAGAATCAGGCCACTTATGTCTGAGACATTACTGTTTGAAGCTTGGGGACTTTCTGGCCTGTTGGTGGCACTGTGGTGGGCCAGTCAGTCTCAATTTGTGGATACTGCATGTCAGTGTAGCAACTTGCACCAATCATGAGGGATGTGATGGTCACGGCTGAGTTATTTTCTCCTGCTACTTTTTCCTCAAGAAGTGCACAATCAATGGGAGGCATTATATTATTATATTCAAGCCAACAAACCTGAGGACGTTCCTAATGGGATTATGTGTAGTTTGCTGCAGCTGATGTCTGTTGTGTTGCTGTTGTGCCCACGGTCACCCACTTGTAGTAAAGGGCCAATAGCATGCATCATGAATGTAAAGCAAAGTGTGCAAGATTTTTATTTTTGTTTGTTTTTTTGTTTGTTTGTTTTATTTTATTTTTTTTAGATTTTTATGTTTTATTTATTTGCACAATAGACCAAAGGAGCAAAAACACAACAAAAGAAAAGAAGAAAGTTGTGTAGATGAGATTTATTTCATCTCAAAAAGCATAATAAGCAAATACGAATGTCACATAATCCACAAAAGTAAACAAATAGTCAATCAAAGTAAAAAAGGCGAACAAATAAAAAAAAAAGGAACAAAAGCGAAACTAGAAAGGCCTGTGGATTTTGGCTGAGGGACAACAAGCTTCCAACGCATGACAAACCATTTCAAAACGAAGTGACCCCATTTTGATGCATGGAATAGATACAACGGTCATTGCACTGTCCACTGTGGTCAGGTGGCTGGTGCAGAGCAAAATGGCAATTAAGGTTAGTTGCTATGGCAACAACTCAATTCAGAGCTGTAAAATGTGTTGCACTTGAGGACTTATATGTTGTGCTGTGGCTGAAGCCTACTGCAGAAGATACTAAAAGAATATTATATTTGAATCTGTGTCCTGGTGTGTTACAGCAGTCAACATCTGCAGACTAGCAAACCTAGCTTGTAAGCAGAGAAAATTTCTTTTTAACTTTAAACGGTTAACGGACACCGGCTGAAGCTGTGATTAACTCACCTCTAACCACTGCTACTCACATGTGATAAGAGAACCTTTGATCTGACCTACTTAAAAAGACAACAGCCACCTGTAAAAGACCTCAACCATGGGTGACAGCTTAAGTCTAGACTCCTGTCCACTGCTTTGGTCCTTGCTGTAAAACTTCTTGCCTCACTCACCTCAGAGTGAGGCAGAGTGATGACTAAGCAGGTAGAGGCAAGTAACTGAACAGCTGCTGCAGTCTAATTAGTTCAGGAAATTGCATCCCTTTATTGTAATGCATCCTTTAAAACCAGGACAACACAAAAGACAACACTTATACCATATCACAATATTATGATAATAAATTATGATATTCAATGATATCTAGTCTTACATCACGATGTTGATATAATAGTGATATATTGCTAGGACTTGGCTATAAACATAACAGTAATAACATTCTAAACAATGGTAATAATTAGTGCAATACATTTTTCCACAACATAGCCTAAATATAAAAAAAATCAATAAAATATTGATAAATTTAAAAAAGAATTGTATTCCATGATTAACACACAAATCAGTCATGTGGCAACAACAGACAAAGGTCTGGATGCACTGAACGCTGTATTGTTTTGGTGGGCTAAACGAGGTTAGCATAATGATAGCATTCTGGTAGCTTTTATGTGACACAGCTATGTGATATATTGAGATAATTATTGACATCAATTGATAACTCTTATTGTGCTAACATTTTTTACCATATCACTCAGCCCTATTTGTTGCCCAGCTCTACTTCCCTCCCCCATGTTATATCCTGCATCAATATCATGTTTCAGCACGAGATGTTGGGATGCAAGATGCTCTCAAAATGCCATTTCACTGTGATTTTTATAGCAAAATCATATCAAATTGTGAGGCCTGTGCTGATCCTGAATCATGGCAGGAGGCATCTTATGTTTGCAACCTATCTGACTCACAGCTTCTCTAGAGTTTTGGACCCAGCGGTCCTTTCTGGTACCAGATCAGATAATACAGGAACATGACAATAACACTCTGAATATGACCTGTGTAAACTAGGTTTGTGTTTACACTGAAGATAACATGAAAGCAGCAGGTACTCACACAACCTCTGTATGATTTTTGTTGTGAACTTTACATAAACATAAAATTACAAATAATAAAGGAAAATCCATGTTTACATGAACATGCAGCTCTTGCTGTGAGACTGATGGGTCACGGGGCTCTGGCTGTCAGACAGTCTAGCTATGAATGACGAGCTAGTGTTGTGAAATCTGCTGTTGACTAATTTAGAGCGTTATATGAGCAGCGGTGGGTTGGTTTACTGACTTCAGCTGGTCTAAACAGGGCAGCTCTCCAGCAGCTCTCACCTCTGCTCTCTGCAGAGACAAACATATGTCTGCTCTCTCTCTCTGCATAAACAGATTGAGGGTAATTCCCAAAAGCAGTGAAAGTGAATTGTTCCTGTAAGCTGGAAATATTTTGCACTCTATCATAATAAAAATGTTAATTCAACTAAATTAATAGAAATTAACCACTCACCTGCTGATCCCTTTCTTTTTCTTTTACAGCTCCGTTCTTTCCGGATAAGATGTCCCCCATCAAAGCTCTCACAATGAAGGACTATGAGAATGTGAGTGATTTATATCAAGTGACATGAAATGACCAAGGGTCTTAAAACACGCAGATGGAGATGGACAGATACTTTATTTATCCATCCAATGAGGAAATATATCTATACTTAGTGTATGTTTTCTATATTGAGAAGTCAATAACTTGACAGTGGCCAGGAATATTGTTAAGGTTATGTCAGGATACAGCGTCTGACACCAATTTTAACTGTAATATTTAGACTGCATTGCAAAGATCAACAAAGTACTATTTAGGTTTTGGACAAAAATATATTTTTGAGGCTATAAATTCTTGTGTTGTGACTTCTGAACAAACACTCTTTTAAAGTGTTGAACTTAACATTGCAACTAAATCCTCCAAGCCTGAAGTGCAGGTTCATTATTGCGGTTCAGAGTAGATGCAGTGAGTCAAGACTTAGTATCAATAATGTAAGTGGATTTTTCTTCATCAGCACTTACAGATTTCAGATGATTGACCTAACTTGTTGTGGCTTTGTGATATACACTTGTCTGGTTTTACTTGCATACCTGGGATTGAACCTTCCTCTTATTGTCCATTATTTTAAAATGTTTCCGTACAGCTGATTTCTTTAGCGTTGGCATCTTTAGTTTAGCTGGCATTGTTCAACAAACCAGCCAACAAAGGATGCATGCAGCATGAAATGTGTAAATTGAATTGGGATCAATGATGGGAGCTCCACATAAGATATAGATTGTTGGATCTTTGGTTGGACTGTGTGCTTCAGGCATTTTGTGGTACATTTATGATAATGGCCAGCTGATATATTTCCACATTTTAGCAACAACTGGCTGCCTCATCCTTCAAAATGTGTGTATGCTTGGCTGATGAAGAGTAAATGTTCAACTTAAGTGAACATTTACAGAGGAGTGGATGACATCTGAAACTAAAATATTGGTTCCGATGTCATCTTAATAAACAAATATTTAAATCGTCTTATCATTTGGGTCCAGGCCTGTTCTGCGATGTTATTAGTTACGAATAAATTAAGGCGCTGAGCAAGTCAGTTTGAGTTCATGCAGTCAAGTGTGCCCCAACATGAGCAAAACGATCTGATTTTATTAAACCCCGTCCCCGTCTGGCCAAAACCGAGCTGCAATAACCATGTATGGAGATTTGGTGTAGAAGTGTGGGGGAAGAGAAAGGTGGCCTGCAGCCTACATTTCAGCATTTCAGTGGAATGCACACTCAGATTTCTCCCCAGTGCTGCTTGGCTGGCTGCATGATTAGAGGTTTATAGAGTGGTCCAGACTCATACCTCCTCCCTTTGACGATCTACCCAACCCCCCATTACCAGATGTGTGCTGCAACGAGCCCCGAGCACAATGATGCACAGTCTGCTTCACGCACATAGACACATGTGCATGCACACACTCAAACACACACGTACAAGCATGCACGACCCCCCTCCTTCTAACACATAGTCCTTTTACACCGTCATGTAAATAGTCTCTGTCCTGCTTTTTCTCCAGGGATGAAAAGCTCAACGGCTTTTGACCTCAATTATCTGTCTTGGCCTTATTTTCTTATCAGTTAACTCAAGAAAAGGAAACACGTGGATAAATAATATGGTACTTTGCAGCGATTAAAATGCTTGGCTTGCCCCCCTTTTCATCATAACAGTCATTTCTTGTTCAGTAGTATTATTTCCTGAACATTAAAAAAGAAATCAATGTTTTTGTTATGTTCACACAGCAAATCACAGCTCTGAAGAAAGAGAACTTTAACCTGAAGCTGCGCATTTACTTCATGGAGGAGCGCATGCAGGAGAAATGTGATGACTCCACCGAGGACATATTCAAAACGGTGTGTGTGTATACGTCAATAGTGTGAATAGGTTTCTGTCATGTATTCATGTATTCATGCCCCTCAGTGCCATAAAATTGGATGTGACTCAGTGTTTCCTAAAGTGATTAAATGAGATCACGACAACAACTGGGCTTTGTTCAACTCATCGCCTACAGTGTTGAGTTTTTGTGCCACACTGAGCTCTGGTACCCAACATCTGCTCGTCAGGCTAATATTGATTATTTATTTAAATCACAACAGCCAGTTTCATCCCCATTATTGTATATTTGTAATTTTGGGGTGACACATTTAATATAATCTGAGGATCTCCTTGACTCATCTAAGTTTGAGTTCAAGTTTATTTAGAGCCCTTAATTGCTGTTACAATCTCAAAGGACTTTACAGGCCCACAGTCTGGACAGTTTGTGTTACTTATCTTCAGTTTTTTTGTCCATAGTATGTGTGATGTAAAGTATTTTTTAAGAATTCAGATAAATCAGTAATTCCAGACAAATTTATATATGATCATACAAAACTGGCTCAGAGCAAAATCTCCAGATTATTTTTTCATACCTTGCACTAATATTTTTGCTGTAGATCAGCTGTGTTTGTACTATAATGGATAAAATCTTGTCTCCCCAGAACATTGAGCTGAAGGTAGAACTGGAGTCCATGAAGAGAGATCTGGCAGAGAAACAGGAACTACTGGTGTCTGCATCGTAAGTGTCAGCTGCAGGACACAGTCTCACCATTTTGATGAAACTCATAACGTCAGCATCACTGTGGTCATCATGCAGTCTTGTTCGGTATTTTTAAAAAACAGTATGTTTGCTTCTAAGAAAGTTACTGAATATAGGCAGCAGATTTGTATCCAGAAACAAATCGTTTACATCCTGGAACGATTCAATTTTAAGTAAAGATTGCCATGTCTAGATAGAAATACAATAATTTCTTGAATATTCTTAACTGTGTATCGGCCCTCCACTGATAAATCATTAAAAATATATTGGGAGTCTTTTCTTTGTTAAAAAGAAAGAATATTAAAACAGAATTAAAACAAGTTGAAATAAAAATAATGTTCAAAACCTAATACAGTGTAAATATTCCATGAAAGTAATACATTATAGGAAATATTTGCTAGTATAGCATCAAGAACTCCAGATGAAGTCAGCAGGGGGATTGCTACAATCTAAAATTAAGTGAAACTTCATAATCATTATTATTACAGTTATTAAACATTCATTTCTAAAACCTTGATAGACTAGAAAATGTTGTCATGGGAACCCGGTGATGAAAATGTGTACGAACACTAACGTAATCTGTCTGGTGTGTGTTGTCAGGAAAGCACTGGAGAGTCTGGCGGGTCGAGAGTCAGGAGAGCCTCAGCGTTTGAGAGAACAAGCTCAGAGGGAGATGGATGCACTGCGAGACGCATTCAACAAGAAGATAGCCGACCTGGAACAGGTGAATATTCAGAGCTCAGTGAAACTAATTAGGAATTCAAGCCCTGCTCATCAAAATAAAGATGTAGAGTTAAATTCAGCATATTTCCCACTTTGCATTTCATTAAAAACAGCTAATCCAGCAGTGAGATGTAGATTATCACTCTAGTATTTTGCTCACTCAGTCGTTGCTCCTCCATGTTAGGGTCTGCGAGCAGCAGAAGACGAGGTTGAGAAGATGGCAGCTATCGCTGAGCAGGAGAAGCTTAAGAATATTAACATGGAGAAGCAGATCCAGGCTCTGGGCCTGTCCAGCACCTTCACCCCAGTCCCCGCCCCCGGTGCCGTCCACGACCTGCAGCAGGCTCTGCAGGAGAAAGACCGGTAGGAACACAGGAAATATGGACAGATACAGAATAAATATAGATAACTTTACCTGTGGCAAGACATTAAAATGTATAAACAATCATCTTTGGATCCTTTGTCCTCTGGTCACTCCAGCATCATCGAGCAGCTCAAGATCTCTATAAAGAACCAGGAAGTGATGATCCAGCAGAAGAAGAGCACAGACCAGGAGACAGATGCTCCGTCCGCTGACCATGTTAGACAACTCTCCTCTCTCATTACCAAGAAAGATCAAGAACTTGAGGTATAACTGCTGTTTATTGCCGAAGATTTAAAATTGAAGAGTTTTCTCTCTTGTGTGTGATGCTGCATAGCCAAATATGTCAGATGTCAAATTATACCAAGACTACAGAGTGACAAAAATGTGAAGCACTGGAGATGGATTGTGATTAATATGTAGTATGTTATGTATGTATCAAGAATTTGAACAGAACAGTTTGGGGAGTTCAGACTTTTTTGTGTCAGTCTTATTTATGGAAGAGAGTAAGGGTCACATCCTCCAACAACTTCAAATTTTTTTAAGACAAGGAAAGTCAGGGGATTTAATAAATTCTTGTAATAAGTCACAGAATAGCATGGAATTTTGTCCGCCTTAATTAAAAAAAATCAGTAACTAACTAGTTATTTGCCAAATATTTTCATTTCTCCTTCAGAATTAAAACAGAATGATGAACTTTAATAAGATCTCTGAAATGCTTTTAAAATTTTGGTCAAGGGAAAAAAAATTATATGTTACGTATATGTAGGTCATGGAAATTCAGTATTTTAGTCATGGAAAAGTCTGGAGATTTTTCATTCAACACATTGTGGGAACCCTGTCTTGGTCTCTTGTTGTTGGTCTACAGTTATGATGGTGCACTTTTTTAAAATCACTATGATTTTATGTTCTTAGATGTTGACCTTTGATAATATCTGTTTTCCCTTTAGGCGCTGAGAGATGAGCTGGGCAGAGAGAAGGACAGGACACAAAGGGACCATCAGGTTGGTTTTGTCTGGATGTTGTCTTCCTTAATCTGTGTGTGTTCTGTCTTAAGACGACTAATGCACACTAACGCTATAACCGACCACTTAGACTCTGCTTTCTGGGTTCCAGTCCACATGTTTTAGAGATCTTTTGTTTTGTTTTTGTCTTGCCCACTCGGAGACTCTATTTGCTGTCATGCCCTTCTCTTCTGTGACAAGTTCTAGCTTTGCCTCAAACCATAAGCTCGCTCATTCAGCTGTTCCCTGCACTGATGTGTCAGGTCATTCAAGCACAAACACACACACACGCGGGCTATGTTCTTTGTTGGGCCACACAAAGCAGACGCTGTGTGTCTCTCAGAGGATGGTGCATGTCTATCTGTTGACCCTCAGGAAATGTGCTTTGGTGTTTTTATGACTTTTTTTCCTCAGCGTGCCTCCTGGTGGGGTTTTTTTTTTTTGCACTCTGCTTCAGGTCTCAGTGTGGGCTCTGTCTTTGTTTTCGGCTTCGGGCTTTGAAGCTTGTGTGACGTAGGACGCTTACATCATTGTTGTGTGGCGAAGGAGAGTTCAGAGCAGTTCGAACGGCTGCTGTGGCTGATTTGAATCACTGCTGTGGTCCTGCTTGAGCAACACTGCTTTGACACTGATTTCATGTTACAAACATACAGCACAATCTCTATTTCCTCTTTTTCCCGCTCCATTCCCTTGACCGGAAAGAACTCTCTTGGATCTGGTTCCATATTGTCCATACCAGCTGTGTGTTTTCTGTTGGTTTTTGACTGAAAAATGGTCATAAAAACGGTCCATTACCATTGAAGGAAAAGTGCAATGATTTGACAGATGTGTGTTGCGTTTTGATGTTTAATAGGTGGTAGTGAAATCATTAAATTGGGAATCCATTTAGCGGTTTGTCCCCGCAGCTGTAAAACTGTAAACTAGTGCCTGTTTCGCAGAAGGAATTTGAAACCGTTTTGAAGTGGTCATCAAAGCAGCGTCCAGGCTGACTGGGATAACTTTGGCCTAGTTGACTTATGCTGGAGGCGAAAGCCGTCAGCTGGGCGGTGTCTGCGGCTCCTCATCAGGACCTGGCGCCTGGGCTCAGGTCACAGTGCTAAGACTGGATTAACAGGCTGTCTGGACACAGTTCCTCTGAGGGTTATTTATAGCCATCTTTCTTTATTGGGGTAAACAAAAAACAAAACATACTTGCGTAATCTTTGAGCAGTTGTCAGATTGGTAGCTTAAATGTGGTAAACAAGAGCACATAGAGATGTATGAGTATGTGCTGTGTGTATCCTATATTTCTAACAGTAAAGGATAAGGATAATTGCCAAAGGGCCCAGACAGGACTTTCCAGTGGCCTCCCTGAGTCAAAGGTGTAATGGAATAGGAGGCTGCAACGATGGCCAGAAAATACCTGGTCTAATCTGAAAGCTGATTTTCCAAGGTCCTGCCAGGCAGGACAGAGTCTGGTTCAGAAGACCGACGGGCTGCTGCCGTCACCAAACAGCAGGGTCAAACGGAGGCGCCTGTACGAGGCTGATCCTTGTACCTGGTGTTTCTTATTGGGGACGTCAGATTTTCGAGGGAGGGTCTGCAGGAATTATGGGGGCTGACGTCCGCCATAACACGGATCACTTTAGCAGTCGTAGGGGATTTGATCTGATTGAATGCGTGGGTGAGAGTAGAATAGAGGCGGGAGCAGGGATTATTAAAGGCTTAGGCTTACAGTGCTCTGCGCTCACCAGGAAGAGCTCAGTCATTCTCCTCTGCGTTCCCTCGCTGACGCAGTGCGAGAAAATGATAGATGGCTTCGGTACGGCTGGCAGGCTGACGAACATGGAGCACCGTGTGTGTGTGAAGGGGGTGTGTATGAGCGAGAGTCTTTCTAGGTGCCATTTCTAGATCTGTGGTGCCATGAAGGACCCGTGTCGCGTGTGTGGCGTCCGTCTGGTCGGCGGCCAGTGCCGCTGGATCTTCAGCTCGTCGGCGAACAGGAAGCTGCAGGTTGTCCTGTCCCACGTGCTGGGCTGGGAGGTGACTCGCGACGGCCGCGGGGAGTTCCTCTGCGGGAAGTGTGTGTTCCAGCTGGAGAAGGTGGTGAACTGCGACGTGGCCATCACCCGGCTGCGAGACGAACACAACGCTCAGGCGCAGAAGCTCCAGGGGGAGAAAGAACAGCTGATCCAGTGCCTTGTCCACATCTACGAAAAAAACAACCCGAACTCGGAACGGAGTGACGGGGACAGCAGCAGTTTGAAGACCTCCAGGTCCTCGGGATTGGGCAGTCCTGATGAGGGGGCGGTGTGTCAGCTGGGTTTGGAAGGACTGCAGCAGAGGGAGAGCGGCGGTGGTTTTGAGGAGAATCGTATGAGAAGGTGTGTGAGTCTGGATAGACTTGGAGGGAAAGGGGCACTCCCCGGGCACTTGGGCCTCAGGAGGCTCAAGTTTGGATCAGGACTAGGACTGGAGGGCCAGGGGAAGTCCTCTGGACTGTGGGGCACGCGCCACCGCTCCCAGAGCATGTACCTTGACCTCATCCACCGCAAGGGCACCTTGTCCAGCCCTGGGTTCAAGGGTCGCTCCATATCCCTGCAGTCCCTCAATCGAGACTTTGCCTCTGACGCCGCTCCAGACCCTCTAACCAAACGAAAACTCCGACAGCCGAAGGGGTTTTTCGCCAGAGACCGAGTCACTGATGAACCAGCGGGAAAGCTTCAGGCTAGAGCTTTGCTTCACCGATCCTCGGGTCAGCCCTCTGTCATCTCCGATCTGATCCAGCTTCTGCGCTCCATCTCCAAGCGGCAAGTCCCTGCCGCCCCAGAGAGCCGGATCCCTGTGCTGAAGAGGTCTAATGGCGGCCACTTCGACCCAAGGGCCAAGCTCAGACACACAGAGGCAGAGTGGAAGTCCCTCACAGAGGAATTTGACGATGACTACACTCCTGTCAGATTGGAGGTAGTCCTGTTCAGTCAGCTTAGCTGGACCGGCCACTGAGAGCCACTAATGTGCCATGGCAGATGACAGCTGTATACTTGCAGAAATTAATATGATGCTAATGCTTGATTTTGTGTGTGTGTTTGTTGTTTCCTGAGAAGCAGAGTGAGGTGAGCCGACTGGAGTCCAGCAATAAGCTGCTGAATGAGGAGCTCAACCAGGCAAAAATCACAAATGAGAACTTGACAAAAACACTGGAGGACTCCCAGGACCAGGGCAAGGTACGCGGAGACAAGAATTTTTCCTATTTTATATATTTATTTATTATTATTATTATTATTTTAATGCTTGATTTGATCCAGGAATTGCTACTGTAGGTTTGATTTCAATAACTTCTTGTAACAGACCCTGTCTGGCAAGTTGGAGGAGAAGGAGAAGGAGCTCGACTCTGAGAAGAAAAACGCTCTGAAACGAGACAAAACCATCCAGGGGCTCACTCAGGTCCTCAAAGAAAAGGAAAAAGAGGTGAGTTTAACGCAGAATCCATTTATGACCTAATTACACACGTTGACAGAATAAATTAGACGACAAAAACCTGGCCTGTAATTTAATTTGTCACTGCGATTCATTATCCCTGCAGCCAATAATGTTTCTTGCGGTGAGACCTTGTCCTATTGTGCCCTCGTCACTCCGCGTTATGTAACAGTCTCACACTAACCCGTCTGTCTTTCTCGGTGTGTTGCACAGATTTCAGAGCTGTGTCATGAGATTGAGGACAGAGATGAGGCTTTGGCCAAGGCTCGAGAGGCGGCTCACAAAGCCCAACTGCAGAAATACCAGGTAAGGCACCTCCACATTCTGTATGCTAATGCTAATTCTGACTCCGAGTGCGTCTATACATCCAAGCTCATTAAAGAAACAAAAGCTGTTTTATCGATTGACAGATATACGTTGTTGTCACTTATGTAGTAAGTAGAATTATATTGACATATCTCTCCCAGGGGGCGGAGGAGCACCAGACTCTGCTGATGAACAAGCAAGCAGAGCTGGCCCAGCTCCAGGGGGAACACCACACCAAGGTGCTGGAGGCCCAGAAGCTCCAGCGTTCCCTGGCCAGGAAGGAGCAAGAGCTGGCTGACTTGCAGCAGGCGAAGGACCAGCTGGAGGCCGACCTGGAGGATTTACACCAGCAGAAGAAGAAAGGAGACAAAGCCCTGAATGTGAGGGAGCTGCAAGCTGTCAATAAATTGACTGTATAGATATGAATAAGTGAATATTTGCAGTAAAATGTTCTTGTAGCTTCCCAGATAAATAAATCCATCGTTCAGGTTTTTTGCTGTTATCTGGAGACATTAAAATGTAAACTTATATAAACCTTCTAAGAGTTATTATCACTTTCCCTTCAGGATTTGCAGAATCAGCTGAAGAAGCTGAGTGGGGAGATTGGGGACAGAGAGAGCGCTCTGGAGCAGCAGTACCAGGAGCTGCTGGATCAAGCCAAAAGAAAACTGCAGGTCCACGAGATCACCATTCAGCGCCTCACGTCCAACCTGGCTGACAAGGAGCAGCAGCTGCAGGTGACACAGCTACATATTAAAAAAAGGGAAAAACAAACTCACCTTAAGTAGTTCTTTTAATGTATTCATTGAAAATAAAACTGAGACAAAGACACATCAGAGAAAGTTCTTTTGGGATTTGATCCTTGAACTTGTAGTCCAGCACTGTATAATAATTTGACTCCGTGTTCCTCAGGAATACATGAATATGGCCAGAGACTTTGAGCAAAGCAGAAGCCCAGGAGGAAGTGACAGTGTTCTTTCCAAGCTGCGGGAACGACTAAAGGAGAAAGAAAAGGCTCTGGAGGTGAGTCTTCATCTACCAACTGTGCGTTCTTCTCTCACGTGTGGTCATTTTCTGTAGCAGTCTTTTGATGCTGACACTCCTTTATTTTATTTTTTTTCCTAACACAGCAAGCGTTGGATGAGAAGTTTGCTGCCATCGAGGAGAAGGACAACGAGATTCACCAGCTGCAGTTATCTCTAAGGGAAAGGGAGAGAGATCTGGAGAGGCTGAATAACCTGCTCTCACACAACGAGGAAACCATCAATGTGAGAAGCATGTCTGGATTAGATTAGATTAAACCCAATCTGTGTACAGCATAGACACTGAAGCGAGAATTATTGTTCTCAGGAGGATGAATTTCGCCCTTATCTGTCTGTCTGCATATTACTTGGTCATTTATCTCTCTCGCTTTCTGTTATTTCAGAGTTTCGACAGTCTGATCAAAGAGAAGAATGTGGAGCTGCAGCACCTGGCCAACACTTTGAAGAATCTGCAGAGAGCCAAGCAGGATGTGGAGGACAACCTGAACAGATCCCTAAGAGAGAAGGACTCCATCATCAGCCAGCTGCAGCTCTCTCTGCAGGGCAAGACGAAGGATATGGAGGTTAGATGATCAATAGATTGACCTGCGCGCTGTGTATATAAAACAGACATTTCTTTATAGCTGAAGTAACTGAACGCTTTGTTATTCCTTGATCCCGTGTTTGCAGGAAATGGCTGCGGCAATGCTGAGCCAGTCTCAAACCCAGGCCCGGGACCTGGCTGAGCAGATGGGCCAGAGGTTAAAGGTGACGGAGGCCATGTTGGCTGAGGCTGTGAAGGCCCGGGAGAGACTGGTTGCTGACAACGAGAGCGCCGTGGAGGGACTGCTGGCCACCATTAGCAGCAAAGACCAGCTGCTCAAGGTCAGTACTCAGTTATCAAATCACTTTCCCTGCATTCTACATTCATCACTTGATCACTTATTGAATTACTTGATATAGCTAAGGTAAGATTTGATTTTAAAAAGATCGCTTTGGGAAAACTGGGTCATTGTAGCAGCAAATAGTCACAGGATATAGCAAGGAAAATGGAATATTTTGAAAGCCAATGAAATTACAACAAACAATTACAACCTTACAGTGTATTAAATTGAAACATCTGGATAAAGGAACACAGAAATTTATGATTTACAACATGTGTACAGATTGTGCAGAGTAACAGCAGTGGACCATCTAAGTAAAGAAAAGAGTGCAAGCTGTATAAAATAGTAAATGTAGCAAAAATTTATAAAAAGGAGTTAAAATGATAAAACTATCAATATATAGGCCATCTTAAATATAAGAAACAAAGAAAAAAGATGAGACGAGATGAGGAAACCCTTTCTACAAAGCAAAATTTTCAGCATAAATGTTAAAGCAGCATAAATCTTATTTGCATTGACATTGCTACAGAAGAAAATGTGTGAGCCACACACACAAATCAATAAGGTTCTCAAGGTGCTGGAGTGTAGCAGTTCAAAATGGATTATAAGTGCAGAACACTGCACACTGCTTACAATGCTCCCATTTACCAAATGTGAAAAAAG
>OMLF01047103.1:40532-56091 GCA_900302615.1 Holocentrus rufus
GAGAACACTGCAAAAGTAAAAAAGGACAATGTTGCGCACCACACGCAGCTACGGGGAGCAATTCTCCTTTTTTTTTTCTTTTTTTTTTCTTTTTTAAATCCGGTTATACAAAAGGCCATACATACGCACAGAAAAGAGCCAGATGTTTGTTCTATATTCACCTGACACCTGTAGAAAACATATTTACACAACTGGCACTCCATTCAACCCCGTTTTCCCTTTCTCACTCTAAATGTAATCACTCATCCTCTCATTATTTTTCATCTGTCCTCCCGTCTCCCCAGGAGTCTGCTGAGCACCACAACCGCCTGCTGTCTGAGCGCGCCCAGGAGATCCAGGAACTGAGGAGGCAGCTGTGCGACAGGCAGCAGCAGCTCAACACCGCCGAGAAACAAAACTCCACCGCCGCCCAGGAGGGTTATCTAGAGACCGCCGAGCTCAGAGCCCTGCTGGCGGAGAAGGACAGCCTAATCAACGTAAGATCCTCGGGGATACAATGCAGTCACTTAGCAGGAAAAAAAAAGCTTAGCTGACAAGCATAACAAGATGAGGGTACCAGATTTCCACTGGGATTTAACAGAACTCTGCTCCTTCATGCAAAGAGGCGCTATGAAAAAGCCAGACAGAAGATTTGTGGTGTCAAATTGATTGTATCTGCATGCATTTGTTTACTCCATTGTGTAGAAACTTCTGGAGCGTGGTCAGGAGAGGGACCAGTTCCTGGCTGAGATGAGGCAAAAGGAGGAGCCGGATCGCGTGCTGGAGCTCAGACAGACCATCCAGATCATGCAGGAGAG
The DNA here is from genome assembly GCA_900302615.1 of Holocentrus rufus. Lineage (NCBI taxonomy): Eukaryota > Metazoa > Chordata > Actinopteri > Holocentriformes > Holocentridae > Holocentrus > Holocentrus rufus. The sequence continues at coordinate 41,330 of OMLF01047103.1, forward strand.
GCTGGAGGAAAGAGAAGGTGAGGCATCGTGGGTCATAAGTGGATATTTCTGAGTGAAAGTGCCTGTCGGACTTACATTTGATTTATTTTGTGAAGCCGAGCTGTCCAGGAGGAACAACGAAGAGAACGTGGAGAACGTCCCGCTCGGCAAGAAAACCGTCGTCATCCTGAAGAAGGAGCTAACACAGAAAACCGAGGCGCTGAACAAGGCACTGAAGAGGGAGAACGAACTGAAGGTCAGCACGTGATACGCGTCGTGTTCCCGTCTCCATAATTGAAATACTATTTCTGACATGTGAGTTCCTTTTGTGTAATCGTCCTGCGTTCTTTTCTTGATATCTAGATTTCACTGGCAGAGCTACAGTCACTGTTAACTGAGCTGGAGGGACGCAATAAAGGTCAGGCTGCTAATATAGAGTCCCTGAACGCCACACTGGAGACCAAGGACGAGATTATCAATGTAAGGAGTCGCCTTTTCATATAGACACACACTCCTATCAGATGTTGAAACACAGGAGCTCGGTGGCCTCTTTGTAAAGACTCAGGTTGTGTGTGTTCCTGTGCAGGTCCTCCACCAGCGTCTCGGACAGAGAGGGGACAGTCAGACTCTCCTTACCCAGGATCAGGCCTCCGGGGCCGGTGTGGAGAGGTCGCTCCCCGCCCTGCCTCAGAGAGAGAGGACCATCATCGGTGGAGACAGCCAACAAGAAGTACACTCAAAACTTCTCTAATATCTCCCCTGAACCAAACATCAGGAGACAAAATTGATCACACTCAATACTTTGATGTTAGGACCAACGCGGTGTCCTTCCCTGTCTCTCCACAGGCTTTGCCCAACATTACAGCCTTGCAGGAGGAGCATGTGGCCCTGAACAGAGCGCTGAGGGCCGAGCAGCAGCTGTACTCCAGCCTGGTCAGGACCGTCAAGGAGCAGGACAGGTGGGCAGGCAGCAGACTTATTGTGATGGGTTATTATAAATAAAATTTTGTTAATTTGATGACACTGATGAGTGATTTAGGTTGAGGAGAAGTGTAAAAAGAGCCTTTTTTTATGTGTTGCAGTGCGCAGCGCCTCCATGCCCTGCAGCTGGAGCTGACAGCGGTGCAGCTCCTCCGCGAGCAGCTACAGGAGAGCATCAAGAGCAACGAGGAGTTAAGAGACGACCTGGAGAGAGAAATACACAGAGCCCAGCTCAGAGAAGGTGCAGTGAAAACACACTGGGATGTAGAGGAGTGTTTATCACCGTAAATTGGTAGTAGAGTCAATAAACTGTAGCTCAGGAGGAAGTATATTCATAGAGCACTGGACCAGCACCAGAAGGGAACACACACACACACACACACCACTGTCTTCTTTGTCCAGTGTGTCTGCTCTAATAACACTCCCTGCTGACAAGCTCATGTCCTGTCTGTCTGTCTGTCCCTTTATGCAACACACTGGTTCTTCCCCTCTTTGTTTGTGCTCTTTTCTGTTCACTGCTCTTCACATCGTCACCTGTTCATCTGCATGTATTAGTCCATACCGCTTTCATTATCACTGTGTAAATGTAGTTCGACTTCACATCCACCCAAACTCCATTTATCTGTCAAAAACAAATAAAGGCTCCTTGTTTGTCTTTCTGTCTGTCACTTTTAACATGCTGTCTGCCTGTTTCCACTGTCCATTAAAAGATTTGCATGTCTGTCGATTGCATCGCCTCTCTAACACCCCTGCTGCTGTGAATGCACCCCATCCACCCATCTGTCACACGAATTAGGTTTAATCTCATAAATATGGAATTATATAACAATCACAGAAAGGTATTAAAGCCTCTTATACTATCCTCTGAAGAAAGTACATGCAGAAATGAGGATCGCAGAGCTTTCTAGAAATAGATCACAATCCATATGAGCTCAATTTAAATTCAGATATACATGTTGACTTAACATAGAAAATAACCCAATTCCCTCATTCCCTTTTCTCTTTTCATTAAAAGGAGTGCAATAAATAATCCCAAGTTCATAATCATGATTTCATGTAGTTAATGCACTGCTAATATAACACCATCACTGCTTCAGGAACAAAACCACATCAGAGTAGATACCAGTGGTCCGAGCACCCTCCAAATCTGTGTGATGGTACACTGCTGATTACATAGCAGCAAAGACAGAGGGTACTGTTTAAATGGAGTGTAATTTGTGAGCTGACAACAGATAAATAGCAAAAGCTGCTGTTGTAGCTTTCCTAGTTGGAAAATGCTTGGAAACATGGGTTATGGTTGTGCAGAAGCCCCAGTTCACACTATTTTATCTCCATCGCTCTGTGCTTGGCCATCTTGTTTGGTTATCGTATGTTCTAGACACCACTGCCATGTTTCCTGACATGGAGTGGAAACCATGCCAAAACCCTGTGTGCATGTGTGTGTGTGTGTGTCTAAGCCAATTCATTCAGCCTGCACCTGGGTGTCCACCCACATGCGCATGTGTGTGTGTGTGCACGCCTGTGTCTGTGTGTGCCGTGCATCCTCATCCCTCGTGTGAAGCGAGCCAGGTGTAAAAATAGGTCATCTGTAAGTAAGAGGCCCGTGTGGCTCGCATTCACAGTTGCTCAGATGACGAGTTGGGTGGATGCAGCTCGTTATAAAGGGAGAGAGAGGTCTGTTTTTTTTTCCTCACTCTTCATACAGACGAGAGCATCATGCCCTAAAAACTGATTTTGATGGCTGGTTTTGGAAAGAATGTGCAATCTAATTAAATTCCCGTAAAGCAGCTTTTCATTGTAGCCAAACAGCACAGATGATTTCACCGATGACCTTTAACTGGAGAGTCGCACTAATCAGTAAAATCCACTGCTGTCTGAGAACAAAAACCTGCATTCTCTCGGCCCTCCATGGCACATGGTTTGAGACTCCTGCCCTGCCACGTGTTAAACTTTTGCGACTGGCTCCTGGTCTTTGGCCAATCAGATAGAAGACAGATCAGTGTGTGTGATAGCGATGACAAGGTCAGTCCTCAAGGACGGCCTGTCCTGCATTTTTTTGTTCAAGCTCTACTCTTGCACACCTGATCCAATTAATGGCTTAATGCTCATCGGTAGAGCGGCAGCGACAGATCCACCTGAACAGGGCAGGCGTGAAAGTGTAATTGGATCAGGTGTGAAAGAGAAGAGCTGGAACAAACACAGGAGGGGGTCTTTGAGGATTGTTTTGGGGACAACTAATGTAGACTGTTTATTGAAAAGTGAATATTTAGCATTTAACAAGACATTTTGTTCTGATATTCTGATTTATCCACTTACTTCCTGGACATACAATAGTCCTATTACACAGTGACACTATGCATAATGGATGATCTGCTGCTACCCTTCTTTGTGTATTTAGGTCTGGGCAGTTATTCACTATCATTTTTTATTCTAATTATAATGACTCACGATATGGTGATACACAACTATGGTGTCTAAACTGATGAAAACAAGCAATATTAAAAACGTATGTAACATTACTATGCAATTCAATAAGATGGACATCAAATTCATTATTTAACATGCAATACTGCTTACATAAAATGTGATGATATGCAGTGATTTAGAAGAAAATGCTTGTGATTATTGTGATATTGATTTCAAACATATCGCTCATGCCCAGCCCTGTGTGTAACTCTGTCTGTTCAGATAAGGATCTGGTTGATCCTAAAGAGCTGGAGAGCATGAAGCATCAGCTTGAAGATGCCCAGCGCTGGAACGCCTCTCTTCAGGCCCGCCTGGGAGCCATCCAGGACCGCGGAGGAGGGGTCGGAGGAGCCAACGACAGTGGTAAGTCCGAAAATCACACCGGATCATAACAGTGAATTCCTGTGAGGTCACTAAAAAATGATGCCTCTTTACCTTTCAGTTACTAAGAGTTCTGACAGAGTATAATGTTACTTTGATGTGTTGTTCTAACTCTGTTTTCTACACTCCAGGTGAAACTTTGAGTTTCATAGGAGATCAGACGTCCTACATGAGTATCTGTGTGGGAGAGGGGCTGGAGGAAGGCTTGTCTCAACTCTCTGCACAGGAGCTCAGGCAGAAGGTGAGTTCCTTTCCAAACTAATCTGTCATAAATTAGACAATCAATACAGTTGTCGCAACCTGTAGCCTCCTTTAATAGTTCTTAAAAATAGGTGGAACGCTTATTAGTTTGTAGAAACTGTCAACAAAAACATATCTGTCTGTGCTTCAGGTGATGGAGCTGCAGGAATGTGTTAACAGACTGCAGGCTCTGAATGGGGACCTGCAGAGAAGATTGTTGGTGTTGGAGGGGTCCGATCACGATCCCGCCAGCAAGGATGACCAAAGCCTGGCCAACAGTAGCTCTTGGAAACAGGTAGAGACGACGAAAGACCTCGACAAATGGACGCAAATATACTCAAAGCCGCAGCACCAAACTTTCTTTTCTAAATCGTAGAATAAGTGGTACCTTTCTTTGATTTACCTCTGGTATTTTTGTATTCCCATATGCAGTAAATACATCATTTTCAGTCATTGTCCAGCATCCTCCTTTATTTCCTCCTTTCTAACCTCTGAACCTTTAAACCAAAGTCTTCACCTCTGATCTGGTTAGCCTGTTCGTCTCCTACTAATGTCTCTTTTCTCTGTGGTACTATATGCGTTTTTTCCTCTAACCAGTGCATTTTTTTGTCTGTAGCAGAAAAATATCCTCTCTTCTTTCCTTCACTTTTCCTAACCAGTCCTTGTTCTCTTATCTCTTTGTCCCATGAAACGGTCTTTCTCTCCCATGCCACATTAGACACGTCATGCCATTCTGCTGTTGCTGTGCAGTGCCTTTTATGGATTCTGTTCCCTCATTAAATTTTCTTTTACCAAGCCATGTGTGTCACACTCGCCTCCCATCCCATTACTCTAGCAGCTAGAGAAGAAGAAGGAGGAGCAGGGTGCAGCGCGCCGTCACAGGATGCACCGCCCTGGTCAGGATAAACAGAGCCAGACAGACATCAAACTGGGGCAGGTATGAAATAGATGATGATGGGATTGGTGCTCCAAACACTAACGAGTTTTCTAAGTCATATAAGTCTGTAACTTTGAACCAATGTTTTCATTTCTTAACATTCCCCTTTCAAGGTGATGTCTGGAAACCTGTTTGGTGATGTGAGCGTCAGCAGTGGCCATGGCCAGACTGGGGAGCATGCTCAGTCTGACAGTGACACCTTAGACAATGGAAGGGGAGACATGGAGAGGAACTCAGACCAGATGGTCCTGAAGTCCCTGCTAGATGACTGTCGGGCCACATCGGTCTCTCAGATCAGGTGAGTTAGACAAGTGTTTGTTCAACAGTATCCAGCCCCTACTCTGAAAACCTGGAAAAGTCATGGAGTTTAAAAACCTCATTTTCCAGGCCTGGAAAAGTCATGAAATTAAGTAAAATCATCAAACGTTTTGGAAAAGTCATGGAATTTAATTGTGTGGTCTGTAATGAACGTTATGTTATGTGTGGCATATGTTATGCTCCTTAAATTTAACTTTTGTTCATATATTTCTAGGTTGTTAATGGTTAATGGTTAATGGACATTTTATTATGGGTCCCTGAAAAGTCATGGAAAGTTTTGAAGTTTTGACTGTGAAAATGTTTGGCAAAACTGATTGGTACCCCAAAGTCAGTCGCCTTAACAGTGAACTCGATCTCTCTCTGGCTGCAGAGAGGAGCTGCTCAGACTTCGGTCCGAGAACGGAGAGCTGCGGGGTCTGCTGAAGGAAGGAAAGTCTACCGAGTCCAAAGAGAAAGAGAGTGCCGACACCTCCGGGGACAGCAGCGATGGACAGACTGATTTGAGAACGGCTCAGGAGAAATCAAGAGCCGCAGCAAAAAGTCACTCCGAGGTCATCAAGCCGTCGAAGGAACAGGTGGGGATGAACTCTGGGGAGGTGTCAGATGGAGAGACCCGTGTCACCCCAGAACTAATTACCAGCATGAGCCAGGGGATGGAGAGCCAAGAAACTAAAAGCCAGTCACACACCAAGAATACAAAGCAGCACATACCAAGACACGGGGTAAGCTTTGTGTTATGACTGAGATAGAAAGATATACTGCATTGGTCTTTTCATAAAGTGTAATAGCCCGTGTTTAATATCTGTCACACTCTTTTTTTCTATTCTAGGCTTGTCTCAGATCTCGTCTTCCTGTCCCCGTGAGGCTGAGAACGGACTCCAGCGGCAGCAGGAAGTCTGTGAGCCAGCAGTTTGAGCAGGACTCTGACCATCTGAACACTGATGCGCTTCAGAGCCTGCATTCAGACCACGTTTATGCGTCTGACCAGCGTTCGCCTGCAGACTCTGAATCCCCGCGGTCATCACAGCACAGCGCCTCCCCTTTTTCCACCCTGGCCCATCACAGCAGCAGTCCAATGGGATCTGACAAGGGCTACGAAAACAGACAAGCGCTGGACCAAGCAGAGGTGGACTCTTCTCTCTTTACCCAGCTAGAGCTCCTCCACCAGGAGTGCCAGGAGAAGGAAGCCCTGATCAACAAGCTCGAGGGGCAGCTTGCCGACTGGGAGCAGCTTCACGTGCAGCTTCGAGAGAAGAACCGGCTTAATCACCAGTACATGGAGGCCTTAGAGGCTGCAGAGTCCACCATTGCTTACCTGACTGCCTGCAACCTGGACAGACAGGAGGAACTTGGTTTGCACCCAAATTTGTGTACAGGCGCTGGCTCTTTGGGTTCAGATGCTGCTCTTCAGAGCAGATACATGGAACTGGAGAAGGCCCTACAAGAGAAGGAGATGCTCAACAGCCATCTTACTGAGTTTTTAAACATGGCTGAGAAAGCTGTTTCTTCTCTTAGTGCCTCTTTGTCCTCCTCAGGCACCCCAGAGAAGAACGCAAATGTCAGTGAACTATGTTTGTTAGACACTGCCATACAGAAGATGAAAGCATTTTCAGATAAAAAAGGCACAGGTGCAGGTTTGGGACGCGCTGGACCTGAGCTGCAGCGGCATGCAGACTCCTTGCAGGAGGCCTTGTGGGAGCAGAATCGTCTCGTCGCAGAGCTGCAGGAAAAACTGAGGGCTGCAGAGGCTGCTGCTGCACAACTTCGCCAAAACAGTGCAAACGCAAGCCAGGATGGTAGCTGCTACAGGCAGGCGGCAGGAGACTCGCTGAGAAAAGAGGAGTCACAAGATCATCATGGGAAAAAGGGAAGCTCTGGAAATAGCAACTTAAGTCAGAAGGAGATGACTAATTGTCTAAATGACTGCCTTAGTGCGGCAGAGTCCGCCGTCGCCTCTCTAACAGCGCACTGTACCAATACAAGCACTTCTACTTCTGGTAGATCAACTCAGACCAGCTTGGACCTGCAGCAGCATTTAGACAGGCTTCAGATGGTTTTACAAGAAAGGGAGGAGCTGGGATGCCAGACAGATCCAACCAGCAAAGCCACCAGCAATCAGTCCACCGCTCGGGCTGGAACCAAGGGACAGCCGCACCAAGGGCTCCATCACAACCTCGGTCTCCTCCAGAAGGCCTTCAGCGATCACTCCCAGAGGATTTCTGAGCTCCAGGCTTCGCTACAGGAAGAGAGGAGCCACAGAGAGGAGAGCGAGGCCCAAAGGAGAGCGCAGGACGCCAAGGGATTACCGCAGAGTGTTCAGGCCCAGCTGGAGACTCTCCAGAAGGCACTGAGGGAGAAGAAGAGAGCCTGCAAGAGCCTGGAGGAGAAACTCGCCACTGCACAATCTATTATTAGCTTGCAGAAGTCGTCCAAGAAGCCCTCACATGATCCTGCACTGAAAGGTAAGCTAACACTCACTGGGGTCTGCATCTGTGCTTTAGCATGTGTTTATGTGTTTTTGCATGATAGCTAGTCATTTTTCATCTAATAATTTGGTTTTGAAAGTTGAAGTAATTTGGATTTGTGCAATTGGTAGCATGAAACCCTAAATGCATCTGTGTAATGTTGAAACCCTTTTGTTATATTATTTCTCCACATCGGACACAAGTCAAAGTGACACAATGAAAGAGAGAAAGAGAGGACTTAATTTGTGTTGTAAGTATCTCTTCTTAACCTGACATATTGCCTCCAGTGCCCGCTTTGGAGCAGGATGACAAGAGCGTGCAGGTGGATTTGCAGGACCTGGGTTACGAAACCAGTGGCAAGAGTGAGAACGATAGGGAAGAGAGCAGTAGCACAGGTAGATAGCCCCTGGACAGACTTTGCATGTCTGCTGAGTGGCCACTAATCTCACGTGTGGGGTGGATTTTCTCCGTATGTCTGCATGAGGAATGAACACAGGCAACTCTACCACTGTCTCTTATCTCCAGTAACGTTTGGGTCTCATCGCCACGGTCTCTCTTCTGGTTTTAACCCGGGATTTCACAGCACTGAAAAGACCGTCAATATCTTTGCACTGATGGTTTCTTGCATGTTTCCACTCTGACGTTTGGGAATGGCTTTCCAACACTTAATAACTTTTCATTCATATTTCTTGGCCTTTTCTACAGCTGAACTTTATTTCAACAGACTTTTTTCCCCCCACTTTTGGCGCTATCATCGTTAATTTTTCACGACATGTTTTTCTTCTCCCCATGGGACCGTTATGTATGTCATTTGTGTTGGCAGATCTGGAGGTTAATGTGCAGCCCGGTGGCAGCGCGTCCAGCCTGCCTGCCTTGTTAAAACATGAGCAGGCCACCTTCTCCTCGACTGAGAACCTGGACTCAACTTCGAGCACTTCCTACCCCAGTTCTCCTGCGCTCAGCTCACCCAAGGTGAACACGACTATCCAACTTCCTGTACAACCAAACGACATGTTCATATGTCAGTTCAGCTCCATTCCATTGCTGGGCTCTAATTCTAACAATTTGCTAACCTTTTACTGTCTATTGCCAGGTGAGTCTGAAAAGCCTGCAGGCCTACGAGGACTACGGCGTATCTGAGGATCCACTTCAGCTTCAGGCCCAAGTCCGAGAGCTGAAGGTCCAGCTGGAGAGCCAGGCCAGAGTCATCTTCCAAATGCAGAGCCTCCTGCGCAGGAACTCCCTTTCCAGCGACCTGCTTACCACCACCTCCGACCCCTCGATGGTCCGGGACAAAGAGGGAGCGCAGAGGGAGGGCGGCGCCCAGGAGAGCAGCTGCAGCAGCGGAGAGCTAAGAGAGAAAACGGAGGGGCAGAACCAGGCAACGAAGGATCAGACTGGCCACCTGAACGTGGAGCTGGACCGACAGAGGGCTTTGAACAGGAGCATGACTGAGCAGCTGCAGGCCCAACAGCGCAGCCGCTCTGCTTCTCCTGCAAGGTCAGCACTCTGTTTGCAAAATCCGAACAAAAAACCAACTCTATTCTCTTTGCTTTTGCTGTCTTCCTTGGTATTTTTTTTTCTTCTGGTCCTCATTGTGGTTTCTCCTCAGACTGGACTCCCTGGTGCAGTCGCAGGCCAGGGAGCTGTCACAGCTGAGGCAGAAAATCAAGGAGAGCCGTGGGCTGGGAGCCCTGCACCGCCGGCAGCTGCAGGAGCTGAACAGGGCCTTCAGGGAGCTGCTGCAGGCCAGCGATGTGGACTACTACATGGGGGAGGTCCTCAAAGAGCAGCTGGACAAGAGCCTGACCATCCTGGACAGGCTGGAGGGACGGCTGGATAAAAGTAGCAGCCTGGGAGGTATTTGTATTTCTTTGTATCTTGAAAAATGGTACTTTCCAGAAACACGCTACAAAGACATAGAAGTGCTTCATAGCACTTTAAGAGATGCACAGACATGGAAAAAAAAGCAACAGCCACTAGCAAAGAGAGGCGAAGCAGTGAGTTGTAACTGATTTTGAGAGACAATTCCTTCACAATCTATTTGTTTCTGTCTTCTAGGAGACGTTCATCTCGATAATGACGACGCTGCAGCTCTGGAGCTGGCTCAAAGGTACATCTCAACCTCTCTTTCTACTTTGTACTTATTGTTGATGTCTTCATTCATTTAACAGTGAACTTTGTCTGGAGAAAATTTGAGGCATTTTCTTTAGAGGTGCGCCTATAGTACCTGCAGTTCAAGTGCATAAGTATTCTTATGTGTGTTGTCAAATAAGCTGTCCTGGTATTAGTTGTTTTATGACATGAATTTTGGTGCAACATTTAACTCCTCTGATGAGAGTAAAAATATCCTCACATGAAAATGTTTAAATGCCACTATTTGTGAAGTTAGACAGCACCTGTGGTCAAGGAGCGGAGCTTTGACTGCTAAAATACAGCACCATGTTTTATTATGCACAACATGCCTTACTGCTCTTCATCTGTTAACTAATTTTAGTGATTAATAAGCTGATTTTACCAAACCTAAAAAAAAAAAAGTTAGAATAACATCCTCTATCCTGCAGTTGTTGCACTTTTTCCAGTAATTGTTTTATAATTAGTCATACACCAAAATTCTGGCCAGTATTTTGAAAGATTTGAATAGTACTTGGGGTGGTGTTCATACTGGTTGATTTATTCAGTAGAGTTTTCTCTATTTATGTCAGTTCTGAAAAATTGGTATTGTTGCAGCTCTAGTGTTTATTGCACAATTGTATTTTTATGTTTTTATTCTTTTTTTTGTGATAGTCACTTTATGATGTGTATATATAAAGTGAACAGTATGTAACAACAGGTCTTTATTATAAGTAAAAGGGCCTCTGTTCACAGGTTATATTGCTGTCTGATATCTGAGTTGTTTGCTGAGATGTCTTGATGGTTGTCCTGCATCGTTTCCGCCCTGTTACCCTGAGCTTTACACATATTGTTTGTTTTGTATAGCACCCTGCTCTTGACCTACTTACTTAGTCTTGAGATGAACTGACCTGTTTTTTGTTTTTGTGTCATGTCTACCAAAACATGGAGGTTTCACTGCGCCTCAGTAGGTCACAGTTGTCTCACTCAATCCTGTAAGTGGCTGTTGAGTCTCTGCAGCATCAGGGCATCAGAAGAGGAGAATAAACACAAATTTCAATCAGAGCACTTAAATTAATGCACGTGGTTTTATGCTGTGAGCTTTTTCAGAAATGGTAAAAAATGATTGGCTATAGTAGCAATCTTTTTTTTTAAATGGGTGTGTTTGTGGCACTGGTTCTTTTTAAATTGTAGATTTCATTGTATTTTTTGACATAATATCGCTTTACACAATAATGTGAATAGTTTATAATGCTGTAACACTATTGTTTTCCTGGGCCATTCATCAAAATATAGTTAAAAACAATTCCATCATTAAATCTTCAAATTTCATTTCATCATTTCATTTCAATTTCATTCATCCAAAGATGGAAAAAAAAGTTTTTTTTCTATAATCAAATTCAAAAGCACATTGTTTTGTTGTCTTGATCACACTGGATTTTTTTTTTTTTTTTTGCCCTACTCACTTTGAAGAGCAGATAGATTCCTCTAAGCAATAATGAAGTTAAACACAAAATATCGTGGTCGAGGATGTCTACAGCAGGGTCTCAAATTTCTGATCACATTTTGCATAGTGACGTGTGTTATTGCATCTCGTTGCTGCTGCGGACAGTCTGGAGGAGCTGCAGCAGGCGTTGCAGCAGCTGTTGTCCTATAAGGAGAGCATCAGCATCAGCGATCCTCCAGACAGTTCAGCTAGAATCCAGCAGGAGATAGATTACCTGCGGCTGGAGCTAGAGGGCGAGAGAGAGCTGCTGCAGCAGCACGTCAGCTTCCTCGTCCAACAAAACCTGAACCTGGCTGAAAGCACCAGGGAGCAGTTGGACCTGTGAGTGGCGTCCCGCTTTGATACACGAGGACGGCGTGATGTTTGCTGTGAACTCTCCCTTTATATTTTCAAACCGTGTGTTTCTGCTTTGAAGTTGGTTGCAAATACATGAAACATTTTTCTTTTTTCATTCCTTATAGATCAGGTTTTCTTTTTCGAGTGGTTTTCATCTACCTGTCCATCTGCGTGCTTTTCTTCCCTGTGTGATGTTGACTTTGGACTCTCAGACATGATGTGATTGAGGGCTCAGTTTCCCCTCGTCACCCAGCAGGTAAATTTGATCCAAGCAGTTATTCACATGTGGAATTCTTCCCCTCCATGTTTGTCAGGTTGTCTAAGGAGCTGCAGGAGAAGAACCGTCTCATCCAGAGCCTGCAGAGCCAGCTCAGGGGCCAGAGTCCCAGCAGCCACCACAGCTCCCACTCTGACCTGGACCACTTGGACAGAGCCACCTCCTCCTGCCACAGCAGCCCGGCCGCACATGGAGGCAAACAATCTGCACACGGTGAGCACCTAGACCGGGCGTCAATGATTTCTTCAAATAAGTTTGCAACTTCCAGATGAAACCATTTAAAGACAGTTCCACATGTCTTAGTAATGACATCTACCCAAGTTATTTGTGAATGGGTGTACAAAGTCCAATTATAGTCTAAAGTGTCAGAACATGGCCGAGCCTGGTATAGAGTGTACTTACCTGGTGGTTATTTTGGGCCACCCTGGGATTAACTCAGTTTGCTCCATTAAAAATGGATATTTTTCCAGCTTTATTTGGCACAGAAGGATCCAGCATTGAGATTGCCTGGATCTCTGACCTCAGGCCCAGCTAGCCTCGTCGCAGCTAGTAATGGCACTTATTTTCCACTCAGATCTATTCTGTTGCACTCAGGCGTCCCACAGGACAAAACGAGCCGGCCAAGGGCAGAACAGGTGTCCGGTGTCAGTCCACCTCCACTTAAAGTTGCATTATTCAGTGGCACCTATCCGGTTTAATCTTCAAATTGTGTTTCCCTCAGAGAGGAGACAGTGAAGGCTGTTACAGAGGCGGATTAGCACGCTGACATGTGGGAGCTTCTGTAGAAAGGGCTTCAGACCTGAACTCTCATTTTCTTCAGGGCTATGACAGAGCATAGAGGCTAACGTGTTGCACTTCTTTGTAAAGTCCCACATTGGTTCTGCAGCTAGTTGTGTTAGCATGGAGGCTAACACACTCTGATCTGACGAAGAGCTCTAAGGATAAACATGTGGGTATGGTGACTGTTGCTGATATGGTTTGACAATCAATATGTTTTGTAATCTTTGTCGTCTCCTTGTGCATCTCCAGGCCACAGAGATAGCACGGATGTGACAGGAGCAGGTCTGGAGGCTGCGGTCCAGCAGCAAGTCCCTCCTGTAGGAGGAGCCGAGGCTCAAGGTGTTTCTGGTTATAAGGACAGCAGACTGCAGGGCCTGCAGAGGGAGAATGGGCGTCTGCAGGAGCAGCTGAGGAGCAGCGAGGAGCTCAACGCTAGCCTGCGCAGTGAGCTGGACCTGCACCGCTCTATTATGACCCAGACCAGCTCCCACCCACAGGGATGGGACAAAGGCCAGGACTGGGATGGGTCAGGGCCTCAGAAAGAAGCCCGCAATGGGGAGGGACACCCAGCCACCACACAGCAGGATACGACTCGACAGCCAAGCACCATGAATCCAGGTAAATATGTGGTGAAGATTGGCTGATTTCCAAGTTGGTTATACAGCTCTGAGTCCACTACTCTCCAAGAATTTTGTTTCATCATTTATCAAAAATATTTGGTGTTCACTATTCATCTTAATCCCAGCGTGCACACTGTCTGACATCAGTTTTACAAGGTTAAAAATTGGAGAATCCACATTATTCCAGCTCTGTCAAAGATCAAATAGCAGAATGTCTGGTGATGTCACACAATGTTTTCCTTTTCCCTTTGCAAGTGTTCAGGTTGGTCAGTGAGTCAGTTGAGGTGTAATGACTGGAGGGAAAACCATGCAAGTTAGCACTCCTTGCTCTTTCTTGCATTAGAAATAGGCCTGATGTAGCTTTTGATGCATTAGTGTCGTCATCCTGCTGGACAGTGAATCCTCTGCCATGCAGCTTTAAGCCAGAAGTGACGGTATTCTGCAGAATAGAGTGGGACTTCTCTTTTGTCAGTGTGTAGTTGATCCTGTGCAACTCATGTTTTTATTCTAATCTATTCTTGAATATAATGTATAGTCTGTTCAGTGTAGTGGACAATATCACATATGGCCACAAATTTGGCAATATGTCATATAACTGGATATTGACCTGAGCCTGGTATCAGTATGTAACTGTGTATATTTGTCTGTCAGACCTGCTGGCAGAACATTTGCAGGAGATCCGAGCTTTGCGCCAACGCCTGGAGGAGAGCATCCGCACCAACGACCGACTCAGGGAACAGCTGGAGCGGAGACTGGCTGAGGTGGAGAAAGACCCAGGTGCTCACATCTGACGTCCGCTTCTGTCGTGCTTTTTCTTGCTGTGTTTCATATTCACATGTCCAGATTCCTCAGTTTTGAAGCGCTCCACTCAGAATCAAAAATAGTTCCTCTTATTCTGTATTCTGAGTATTCAGCGACTGATTTGTGTGTATGTGTGACTTCTTTGAGCAGCAACCAACATCTTCATCCACGGCACGGAGGAACAGGGTCAGCTGGCCAACGAGGTGCGCTTCCTGTGGGGACAGAACCAGGCCCTGAAGGACCAGCTCAACCTGGGATCCAGAGGTGAAAAAACAAGAAACACTCACCAGTTCACCTCATATAGACCACACCATATCAAATCTTCCACAAAAACATCAAAAGGCTGACCCTCAGACATTTTTTCTTCCCTGCAGACAAGCAGAAGGAGAACGAGAAGCTGCGGGAGTCGCTGGCCCGGCGGACGGCCAAGCTGGAGCAGAGCAGGAAGGAGTGTGAGGCCCTGAGGCAGGAGAACAGCCGCCTGCAGGAGAGGCTGGAGAGAAGCAGCCAGGAGAACACACAGCTGCAGGACTCACTGCGCTACAGCCGAGAGGAGCTGCAC
>OMLF01047115.1:0-14425 GCA_900302615.1 Holocentrus rufus
CCCACCTTGTCATCTACTCTTACTTGTATCCCACACGCAGTTAAGCAGGAATGCCAGAAATGAGAGGATCTGCACACTCTCAAATGGTCTGAGGGAGGCTGGGATGCGTTTGGCTGGAGAGCTGATGACCTCACTCCATCTGTGAGTATGAGACGAGGACGAGGGGCCAGGAAACCTGTCACTGGTGCCAGCCAGTCTTCAGGGGACACATGAGACCTCTGGCAGCAAATGACGAGACAGAGAGAGAGAGAGAGAGAGAGAGAGAGAGAGAGAGAGAGAAGCGTAGCAAGCCTGTAAGGAGAGAGCGTCTGGTTGAGCAAGCTAGACAATGAATGGGGTGAGGGACCAGAAGTACTGAGAACGTTTCTCAAAGTTTTTCAATCATTTCAACCACAAGAGCTTCTTCCTCATACAGTCACAACTGTGTACAAAGGTTGAGGCTGACTGACCCAGTAGTTTGCGAGATTAGCCATGGACAGACGTACAGACACACAGACACACCCGACCAAACGTATGATATCTTGGTGCAGAAAATAAGTGACCATACCTGAACCTGCTCATGGAAGGTGAGTGCATTATTGTAATGGAACTACTAGCTGAACCTAAGTTGTTGACATTAAATGTTACTGCTGGGTTGCAGGTGATGTGTGTGTGTGTGTGTGTGTTTTCAAGCACATATGTAGAGAAAAAGCCTTGTAGAAGTACTAATCCTGTCTTCATGTTTGCCTCTGTATTCTGTGTGTCAGTGTGACGTGTCTGTGTACACATGAATGTTTTATCTATATTTGAATCTTTGCTTCTCTGGTGAACTGCTGAGTCTGCTGAGATGGGGTTAGGGTGGGTTGTGTGTGTGTGTGTAGGTGTGTGTGTGGGCAAGGGGCAGGGAGGAGGGAAGTTGAAACTTAATAAAACATTTACTTCCTGGCTCACCTTCTGTTCTCAGCTTCTTTGTAAACGTGGGGTGAAATGGCTGGTGTGTAGACTAATGTGTTGATCGATTTCATGTCTTCCTGTGACGCAGACGGTGTCGTGGTGACGGCAACAAGAGTCATGCAAGCAGCTTTGAAGGAGCGAGAGGCACGGGGCACGGCTCTGTTCAACATATTTATTGTTCTCTCACCGTCTTCTGTCTCTTTACATGAAAACACCAGTTAGTGTGTCTGTTCAGTAATCGTCTCAAAGCAGGAAGGCTACAGTATGTGACACATCAAGCATAGGTCCAGTGCAAAAATAAAACACAAAAATAATATAATCATCTTTTTTTTTCTTTTTTTTCAAATGAAACAATGACAGGGAAAACATATATATATATATTCATCAATATTTGGCCCTTTATCTTTTAAACACCTGTTTTTCATTTTCAAATCATAGAAACACATTTGTGCTGTCCCTACCTTTTGGACAGCATCACTCAATATCTAACACTGTTATTGGTTCTGTCTATTGCTGCAATACCATTACAGCCTGACTGCTGAGTTGGTCTATGAGTGATGTGGTTGAATTGTTGGATATTTAAACCTAAGAAGACCATTCACTTCCATCTAATGGCACAGTACTATCACCTTCCCTCTCCTTCTCTACTCCTTTTCCTCATATCTTTCTGATCTTCAACATCAATAACTCCCCAATCCAAAATTGCAAAGTTAAACACCAAAGCCATGTTTGTATTTTGAGTAAACATTTTTTTTTCATGTATTTTGAATTTATTGGCATTTTTTTATTAATAAAGGTGTAAATCTGGCATTTGGAATTACAATGGCTTATCCAACTTCCAAAAAGATTATTTTCAATTTTCACTCTTGTCACCTGAAAATTGAATATCTTTACAAATTAAACAGATTTTTTTTTTAAAATCTAAATAGTGGATTGGGGCTTTAAAGCAACATTCTTGTTCTTCCAGTTCCCTCACCACCTGACTTGAGCCACCGACTACCTCCTACATCTTGCCTTTCCGTGCTCACTTCTGCTGGTTTACTAAACACACCTCTGCAGCGACATTCCTCCTTCCTACACACCATCTCCTCCCACACACACCTCTCTTAACAGTTCACCCATAGACTTTTTCTCAAACACAGGCTGAAGAATAACAGAATAACATTTGCAGTAGCTGAACAACTTCATATTTGGTATTTTTGCTGCATCATGCTTCAGACTTTCAAACAAAATAGCTAAGAAACCAGAGCTGAATCAGTTCTTTGGTCCTATGATCTTATTCATAAGTAATGGACTGCAGTGTCGACGGGTACACTGATAATTGTTGATCTCTATTGTGTAATTTGCAAACGGCAAAATGTTCAGATTGGGAAAAGGCATCCTGTATTATTTCAGCACAGTCCATGACTGCCAATCTATTTCACCTCTTATATGAAAGTCCTCATTCTTTGCATATCCGCTAATGTGATACAGAATATATATGAGTAAAAAAAAACAATTCTCATCCATTTTTCCTCTCCCACGCTCGCCTCCAACCAGTCTTCTGGCACTAACACAAATACAGCTGAACTGACTGAAGGGTCCCTCAATAGGGCCGGGGGAGGATGGATGGAGAGAGAGAGACAGAGAGAAAGAGAGAGGCAAATGGAGAGAGAAAATGAGGGCTAGAAGCAGGGAGCTGCAGAAAGGTGAGAGATGCTAGAGAGATGAGAATGAGGAGAGAGATGAGGGAAGAAAAGGCAGGAGTGAGTGCAAGCAGTAAGTGTGTTTGACTAAGTAAGAGAAGAGAACGGGAGTTGGTGAGCGAGTTAGAGAAAGATATGAGTCACAAGGAGGCTGAAAACAGACTCTGTCTTCATCCTAAGCAGTCTGAGGTGTAGGCAGAAGTGCACTGATCTCTCTGCGACTCCCAAACTGCTGCTCCCTCTAATTAGTGATTCAGCTTCAGAAAATGAGCAGCACAGGGAGATGAACTGCAGCTGTAAATTCTGTTACTAATATCCCACTGGACTATCTTCATTGTGTCTCGTGGCAAGCTAAACTATGATGGATGAAGGACAGGCCGATGAAGCACACGTCACACTTGGGACTGTGAGACCGAGCAGGGAGCTGCAGAACTGCCTGGCCTGGTTTCTATGCTGTTTCACAAAGCAGGATGAAGAACGATGCAGCAAATACACTACTGATAATGTGCTGTTACACATCAAAAATACATAATTGTCAATCTAAACAGCTTAGAGATATGAGGTTTGTGCAGAACAATAAACAGAACCTTTTTTTTTCTTGACAATACAAACAGCAAACCTGTGTGCTGAGCTCACTTTATAGGAATTGTGTTCCAAAAACAATACAACCATTTCTTTCTATCTATTAAAATAGCCCACAAAACTGTTCACTGCATAGACCAAGTATCATTCATATGTATCATACAAGAGTACATTCATAAATTGGCCAACTATTTATGATCAAATCTCATAAAACTGCATAATGCTGATGGATGAATGTCACTGAAACAGATACATTAATGCTTTAAAATAACCAAAATGTAAAGAGATTCCCACAACTTTGCAGTGAGATGGGAGCAAAGATCAACCAGAAAGCTAAGTAGTGAGAGACCTACTTTGCAGAATTTAATATTACTCATTAGATGTTAGGTGTTTGTGCTAACTAGCCAACTAATGTCAGCCAGATATCTATGTGTGGATAGTGGAGTGCAGCAAACACAGGCAGACAGACTAGGTACTGTACATTGTCACTGTACATTGTTCCTATGAAGTTAAGTTAGAGCTGACCAGAGGCTAGAGCCACCATGGAGGAGCAAAGCTGTGCATAGATCAGGGCTAGTTTTGATCTGGTCTCCTTTACTGCCTGGACTCAAATGGCCGAGGTCTTGCCCAAGAACCCGGCCAAACCCGACTGGGCCGCTGCCGCGCCAGCCGCCGCTCATAGTCTAGCCGACCCGCCAAAGCTTGCCACAAGCTACCACAGCGCTCAATTATAAACATGTTTCCTGTCTCAGAAAGAAAAAAAATACAGGTCACATATGCTGCTGAATATATTTAGACATATATTCCAAAATACAAAAAATGTATGTGTGCATGTAGATGACATATTTTGGATATCTGCAGATGCTGTCAACAGCACATATGTACTTCCAGTGTCCATAATATACTTTAAATGAATATCATCTTTGTGCACAAATACATTTTTTGTTTAGAATTGTATATTTAGCATCACAACTGAAAACACAGCATGTGCAGTATATGTGAAATGTAGTTTTGTGCGGTATGGAGTATCTTGTGGAAGAGCTTTACACTGCTAACTGTCCATGCAGATAAAAGGTGACACTCTTTAGGCTACAAGCCATGTTAGCTAGCAGTTCTACATGTTAGTCCAAATTTTTAAGCAATTCTGTATATTTTAGACTATTAGCTAACACTTCTGCTAGCCTAGGTTTGGGTTTTTTTCTGTTAGCCTATATTAGTTCACAATTCCATATATTTGCTTACTGTAGCCATGTTAGCTAGCTATCTGGTCAGTTGCACTATCTCAGGGATGAATACTGTCTCTCCCATTGAAACAAAAACCTTTTTTGGTAACAACATAGCAATAACATCATAGTCATATTCAAAAAGTTCAATTTCCAGTTCAAAATATTCTCACAGAACCAGCTGCAATATTTCTATCAAGACCATAAAAAAATCCTAACTGTTAAGATATCACTAATAATAAAACATTTAGAGCCATTTTTGGTAGCAAAACAAAATCGAGGACAAAAACAATTTAAAAGACAATGTAACACAAAACATGACAAAGGCAAAAAGAAAAAAAAAAAAAAAAAGATGATGAATACTGATAAGAAAACTGGATCGGAAATGAACTGATAAATTGCAAATTCACATTTTATGGTAGAAAACAATTATTTCTTCACTTTTACCAAATCTTACATTTCTAAGCTAAGTATATAAGTAATCTATTTCAATATTATTAAACTGTATATATTTTGTTGTGATTTAGCCGGACACACCAGACGCTTATGCACGCTTTCATTGTCTGCTGTTAGGTTAGTTGTTGTTTAATCAGATACTGTACTATACTTTCAAAGTTAGCAATATCAATGATTTTACAGAGAAAAATCTCAAAAAGTATGTTAGCTCCAAACATCTAAGGGGGCAGTTTGCTTTATAACATTACTTATGTTTTTTTCTAGAATTTTGGCCAGTTTAATCTACATTTGTGAAGCCTCTTAAAGCCTTGGCTCTTTGGTTTCTTGCTTTGGACAAGACCACATCATCTAGATGGCGATGTCAAGGAAAACAGACCTAACATTATAAATTCTGCAGTTTTCATTTTGATATTGACGATACAATGGCATTAGATATTCCATAATTTTAACCATACAACAGGGCCACTTCATTTATTTTCAGCCCAGCTCATTACATCTCTTCAGACCTAGGCTCACTAAAGAATACACAGGTCACTAAAAAGACCCGACAAAAACAGGTATATGACCCATGTTGTGTAGTTTTTACAAATACTGATCTGAAGCTAAAGTTAGATAGTAATCTCTTTAATACTGACAATATAATGGCTTCAAATGTTTCCCACTTTGACCCATAAAAAGCATTTCAAAGTAGCCTATATTACAGAAAACATTTACAAGATGGCCACTGTGCAAAGGGCGTGATTATACACATAAAGGGAAAATCAACCAAATAACAGAATTCACATGATAAATTTTTACGATTTTGGACATTTCAAAAGATGTTTGTGAACACAAACAAAACTCTCTGAAGGTAACAGATCACAGTCTTGGTTGGTTTATGGCTTGTTCGTGTTCAGAAACATTGAACTGTCTAAGATCATGGAACGCTGTTCTGAGGTGGAATTTCACATTAATAAGCCCATAAATCTGTACAGATACATAAAGATGGCCTGTCGATTATAAAATATCTATAAAACAGCGCAACTTATATTATATACACCCTCTAATATCTAAGCTGTACAAAATAGCTATAGAACAACAGAAAAGCATATGGTTTGTATGTATATTTGTGTACACCCTCTATATTGTACATAATAACTGTAGTGGCTACAGTTAAACACAAGGCTGTTAAGGTCCTTATTAAAGAGTTGTAAAATTGAAATTAAACATGGTCCAAGTCTGGAATGGATGCTTAAATTGAGGCCTGACAGGACTAGTGGAGTACTGTGGTGATATTACATACTCATTTTAATGCAAAGTAATGTAACTTTACTGCATATGAACTTTACTGTAGATGAAGAGCAAACTGTTGCTTAGTTGGTTTTCTGATTTCAGACTATGAACAAGGAGAACTGGACCTATGGCTCATCAGTGGGAACACTATATACTCTTATAGTCTACAGTAAGTTAGATCTACGGTGTGTCTTCAAGATAGAATGGTGTCATTTACATCAGGAGTTCCCAAATGTTTTCCTATCAAGGACCCCAGAAATCCGCATTAGACTAGAGAAGCCATTTAATAAGATCTAAAATTTTGTCCTATGGAGTTCCACATAAGGATTTTGTTATTAGATATCACCTGGTACAGAATTATGTAAGTGCAAGTACTGCAGTTATGAAATAATGAAGAAAGTACTCGTTTTGGGGACTCTGCAAAATTCCCTCAAGGAAACCCCTTGGTCCCCGGACCCAACTTTATCATCACCTCTATGCTTTGAAATAAATGTTCACATTTGGCCTTAATATAAGATGTGCATCAAAACAGAAATATTTACAGTCCAAGATGCTGATAAAAAAATATTTGAAGGATTATTTTGAAATAATCTGTGATGTTAAGGGTTTTATCTTTAACTCAATGTCACCTTAAAGCAGAAAAGAAGCACTGGTTTGGCAGCAGTTCAACCAGAAAGAGAACAAAAACAGCTGATCACTAGCAAAGATGTCACATATGATAATATAATATAAAGATTTCAGATAATACTCAATGGTAATCAAAATAAGGATTCAATTCAATAATGGAATATGTTTTGGAGCTGAAGTTACAAGTCTAGTCATATAGAAACAAACCTAAAGGCCGTAATATATGCAACATTTTGTTAAGGAAATAAAGACAAAACTGTTTTCAATAGATATGATGATTGTTAACTGAGGAAAATCATTTTGGATGATAGAGCTCTATCATGAACAAATGTGAACAAAAATGCATAAGGATATGACTGTTGGTATTGCCCATCTAAAACTGCCTCAAATATTTGGCAAACAATAATTCCTTACCCAAATCACAACCACAGCTTAGATACATGATGACTTGAACACTTGAACACCTTTAAAGTTCACATGACACTGAGCTTGACATGAATGTAACCAGGCGATGACTTAATGTTGAATATATAACTCAACTTTTGTACCATATTTTCAAACAGATAGATTTTTGGGGGGATTTTGATACCCTAATTCATCTTATTTGTAATCTCAGTGCAGGCACATGGTATAGTTTGGGCAACTTAACATGGCCAATTAAATTTGAACAACAATTTATTCAGAATGATTTGGGGCTGATTTTAATTTTCCTAAGGCTCACATTTGGGCTCCAGCCCAGTCTGTGAAAACCATGCAGCGGCACAAATGCTGTCCGTAGAATCAATCATTTTCATGAATGCTTCTTTTTGACAGATGCTGCTTGTTTGTAGTCGAATCACAGGCAACAGCTGAACACCAAGCAGAGAAAAGAAGATCCAAAAATGACTCCCTTGATCGCGTCTTGATCTGGATGTCACCATGTGAAAAGAGAGTATTTGGTCCAATAATAAGCCATGGACAATAGGGCTGAGACTCCGGGCAATGCTAAAATGGTGAGCAAGTGATGGATCAGCTGAGTAATCGATAAAGGTGAGAGTAATAAACAAAACAGGAGTAACTGATTCAGATGAGCATGGAGCTAAGATGACCGTTGAGTGTTGCGTGTTAACAGATGAGGAGGAGCAGATCCAGGTGCGCGTGGATTGGAGTTTTGAAGCAATACCTTTAAATACCTGGTCATGACATCACCACACGATCAACTCCATCAAGCCATCAACTCTGCATCCAGGCATGTGTTGATGAAGTAGAGCTTTTGGTGGAGGCACAAAATGAGTCTAGGTTTCCACTACACAGGGAACGGTGGATTTCAGACATCACCGGAAAACGCTCTCTCCATGCTTTTCACACTCCTGATGCAGACGCTGCTAGTTTAAATCTGTATTTCTAAACAATGGCAGTGGTTGAGGGCACTGTGGACTCTGGTCTATATAAAGCGAGGCATATCCATTGAATCGATGAATCATAGATCCAAATATTTTTGATCCAGGTGAGGAAGTTGTGGTCCAGACTTAGATTCTGGATTCAGGCATATTTACTGAATCCAGATATACTTCCATTGGGTTAATTAACCGAATTGTGGATCCAAGTAGATTCACATGAATAGACATTAATGAATTTGCACAAGATTGTAGACAGAGCAATGGATTCAGCTGATGCTTGTATGACGTCTTCCACCCCCAGAGATCAGCGGCATAACGCCAATCGGGATGGATCGAGGCGTGACCAATCAAACTGAGAAGGATGAATCCAGACGTAAGCAGTTGATCCCAGAGTAACAGATCCAGGCATCACCAGCTGAACAGCGAGTTCTGCCCAAGAGTCATGAAGTAAATCTGACTGCTGCCTCCTGACTGCACTGAGGCAAAGAAGACCTGCAGGGAGAGACTCAGTTTTAGGAAATAGAGTCAGTGTTCACTCAGTTTTACCAAGTGGTATTTTAAATGTGTTAGAGAAGTGCAAGTAATATAATGCAAGTGACACTAGAGAGAGCGCTCTGCGTGTAAATCCTACCTTGTCGTTCCTTTCACAGAGGAATTTGAGTTTCTGGGCTTTTTTGTGCATGAAGACGCCTTCCAGGTTCCCTGTGTTGGCTGACCTCAGTTCTATGGCCTTATCGCCCCAACCCATCACCTGGTTAGACTGAAGGTAAGCTGCAGACAGACAGACAGACAGACAGACAGACAGGAGGGGGGACAATGGAGAGACAGGAAGTGAACCAAATGCCTTACTGAAAATCAATAAACACTCTCACTTTAGCCCTCACTGGGGCTCTGTGTATGCAAGTGTTTGGGAATCTGTGAGTGGGTGTGTGTATATGTGTGAGAGAAATATGGATGGAGTGAGAAAGAAGAGACAGGGAACAGATAAATATACATCCATATACTGGATGAATATAGATATGTATAAAGCAA
This sequence comes from Holocentrus rufus, assembly GCA_900302615.1. Taxonomy (NCBI): domain Eukaryota; kingdom Metazoa; phylum Chordata; class Actinopteri; order Holocentriformes; family Holocentridae; genus Holocentrus; species Holocentrus rufus. The sequence continues at coordinate 9,190 of OMLF01047115.1, forward strand.
GAGTGGTGGGTATGTGTGTGTGTGTCTATATAGGTGAATTTATTCCCCAAAGACAATCCCTATCCTAGAATAATGACCCATCTACTGGACTCAACACACACCACTTTCAGAATCACTACCATCTTATTTTTAGCCCGCCCTGTCCCAAATCTGTCTTCACAGGGTTGAGTTCAGTGTGAGTTCCCAATGCTCAGGGCAGCCACTGATCCAGAATCAGAAAGTCAGTGATGGTTTATGGTGGGATACTGTGACGCTGAAATCCACCTGAAGGCTCCGAATATCAAGAATATTCAAAAGGAAGTTTTACTTTGATGTCAGCAATCATTGTAGGGGACTCACTATTCAAATGGTGCAGATCTTGGAATGAGATTCTTCATGTATGTGATATTTTCAAATAGGTCAATTGTTAAAGGCAGTGCAACCCATAGAAAATGACACTTCTTCTTTAAAAGTATGTTTTCATATACCTTACACAGTCATAAAAAGAAGCATGTTTGTCTGTGTGTGTGTGCACTTGTTTTAACTCTCCTCCTCCTTCTATCCAAATATGTCAGTGCTGGCTGCCAGTGTGTGCATGCACGTGCTCGTGTTTCATGTGGATGCAGCTGTACGTGGGCTGCTGCATGTGTCTCGTGTGTGAATGAATGAAACTCACCGACGGATGCGGGCATCTCTCCCCACTGCAGGACGGTATCCTTGGTGATGCGGCCGTAGGTGTCGATGTAAACGCCTTCGTCTTCGTAACACACCAGAACCTCCGTCCCCGCGCTGTTGGGCAAAATGATGATGGCGTGTGGACGGATGGAGCCCTGGATCTGAGAAACACACACACACACACACACACAGAAATTAAACATTTATCTGAATCAGATTGTACATTCAAGCACTGCAATGTGTTTCCAATGTTTTGGCACTTCTTAGTATATAAAACTTAAAAATGAATCTCCATCACAGCAAATTAGGCATTTATCTGACACCAGAAAGCCTTAAATTGACAGTAGTATAGACATCAGTTCCTAAATCACCAGCATTATAAACAACATTTCTCAAACAGGAAAATCAGTTCAGTAACATCTGTCTGACAGGAGAACAAGTTAGCAACATCTTTCTAAAAAGAAATCTATTCAGTAACAGTAACGAAGTCTGTTCAGGAACAACTATTTACATAAATTAGGAAATTACTTCAGCAACAATTGTCTGACACAAATTTCTGTAAAATCTAACTCACAAGAAAAAAGTTCAGCAACAAGTGTCCGCAAGGAAACAACAGCCTGTGTGAGTGTGTGTGTATCTGGTGAGTGTCTCATACTTTACCGAAGTGTGTGCCACCACAATCCTGAGCATTAAAACAGGCATCCACAGACGCAACGCAATTTTAATCCGCTGCCTTGGAATCAGCATTGTAACATCGTCCACAGGCAACCAAGATGTGTGTGTGGGTGTCTGTGGGTGTGTTTAGGTGGTTTTGTGTGTGGGTGGGAGGTACATGGTGTGTGTGTGTGTGTGTGTGTGTGTGGGCAAGTGATTGAGAATAAGTGAATGTTTTTTTTTTGGCAAAAAAAGGGAATGGAAATAAAAATGTGTGTGTGTGTGTGTGAGTGAATGACTTAAACTGAGTTTGTGTTGGAAGATGTGTGTGTGTGTGTGTGTGTGTGTGTGAATGAGCGTGTATCAGTGTGTGGGCGTACAGCAAAGACGAACGCCCGAGAGCGCGAGTGTGAGCCCAAGAGTACTCAGAGATAGGGAAGCGTAAGTGTGTTTAAGTGTGTGTGAGCGGGTCTAAAAGCTCTCCGTAACGGCATGTGTGCGTGTGTGTTGTGTGTGTGTGTGAAAGAGAGTTGAGTGCTTGCATGTGTGTAAGAAAGAAAAAGGAAAAAAGAAGAGGGAGAAAGAGCATTGAATGTTAGCGCAGCAGCAGAATTGTAAGGCACCGGTGTTGTAGGCAGCTGTGTGTGCAGATTCGCTTAATATACCAGAGGAACGCGAGAAAAAAAAATCTACAGGAGCAAGAACAGGTCAGGACACACACACACACACACACACACACACGGTTAACATCATTTGCGAGAGAAGGAGGACAGGAAGGATGTATTTTTAGAGCTTTATTTCTCTACGTATCTCCGACTCTCTCTCTCTCCGTCTCTCTCTTTCTGTCTCAACTCCCCCTCACTTGTGGAAACTAGCACACATTAAGGGTAGCTGGGGGAGTCTGTATGTGTGTATGTGTGTGTGTGTGTGTGTGTGTGTGTGTATGAGCGCGAGACATAAAGTGAGCAAGCTCTGGATAGAGTCCTCTGAAAGAGCGAGAACGATGGAGAGAGATGGGAAGAGAGAATCGGATGTTCACCTCAAGTTTAGCAAAGCAGAGGACGGGCTGAAGGTACAGTATGTTCAACACCCTCCTGACACCAGCAGGACTCATGTTGTCATATTCAATAGTGATAATGCTACAGTTTGGTCTTGGTTTGAGGCAGCCTTGGAGTTAGAGGCTTCTGGATTTTAGGTCAATCCAAAAGACAAAAGTTCCAAAATCCCGTTTCGTCTCTTCAGCAACAGGCAGCCAGGCTGGGCAGCTGGTGTTTTTTTTTTTTTTTTAAATCCTTACTTAACTTAGTTCACTTAAAGACCCATTCCGAGCATTGATTAAACCCTTAGAAAATTACATATTAAGTAATTTTTTCCATGAAAAAAGAATCCCTTCATACCTTAAAATGGCTCAGATGTAACTCTACATGTTTGCCTTCATTTAGTGTGTGTGGATCTATGAATATTCAAACAGTCCCCGCCTCTATTCAAATCTCCACCAAGCTCCTCCCAGCTCACCTTTGACTCCGCCCACACAAACCGCTTGTAGGCTGTAGGCTATGCTACATGTAATGTAGACTAAGTCTATACGAAACAGTAATAGGTAACATGAACCTTCTGGTTGACTACATTATCAATCAGCTGTGTTTTGACAAGGTTAGCCAGATAAACCTCGTCCCTGTTGGCCAGCTCTGATAACAGTTAACGTCGAGCCTTGGGACTGGAGGGTTGAGAACAATCTGGTGTTTTTTTGTTTTTTTTTTTAATCAGAAATGCTCAAGCACAGTTCTTTCTAATATCAAGGGAAAAGCTTTATTTGATGTTGCCAATTTCTCAACTGCCATCCCCTCTGACCTCGGTTTCTCAAACGAAGAGACGAAACGAACACGACATGACCCCATGACAAGAGAACGTCTGACCTCAGCATGGACATCACAGTGTGAGACTACATTTCTCAGCTCGGTCAAAAAAAAGTTGAAGAAGCCCTGAGAGAAGTTGTAACAATTACTGCATAATGCATAGAGCATGAAAAAACAGAACAGAAACCAGGAGATGTGATGTGTCTGTTGCCATGTGAATAGAGACATGAGTCATCAGCGTAGGAAATTAACATCAGCCACTTGTCAAAATGCTGATGAACCAGCCACTTTGTCAGATGATGGTAAATTCTACTTCCATGATCAGTTTGTGAATGCTGCTGTAAAAGTTTTGACATTCACTGGCCAAAACAGTTTCTCACTCTAGCTCACCCAGGAATCTATATACAGTATTTAAAAGATGTGATATAGTCCATAAACAGAGCATGAGCTGTATTACCCAGGGCAATGTATCTTCTAGTATTTGCATCTACAGCAGGTAAACTGATACTGGTCAAGAGTCCAGACAGAAGATTAAGCAATAAAAATATTCCCGTGTCCTCATTGGTGTATTGTTAACAAAACAAACAGCCTAATAATTTTAGGAACACTTGTTATTTACACAGGAAAAAGCAAGGCAAAATATTTTAAGTCTAAATCTTTGCTATCTTTCCTGATCCCTAAACCCCATCGGCTGCAAAAAAATCTCCCTGAAAACATATTTAACCCAATGTGTCAGCATCTGAATATGAATATGACTCACCACAGGCTACAGTGAGCTTCACTTGCCCACATACAGCAGAGGAGATAAAGGACCTTTCTCTAATTGTACCAGCCGTGGGCGATTTGTTCAAATTTAAAGCCCCAAATTCATCTGCACAAATCAGTTCTACTGACAGAGTTTGACTGGAGTACAGGGGGAAAAATACACAAACACAAACTTTTTGCAACATCCACGAGCAAAAGTTGTAGTCTACAAAAATATGACAACAGGAATCTTTTACACTGCTGTCAAACACAGTCAGTCATCAAATTGTTTACATTTATGTTTTAGGCAATCAGTTAAGGTGTTTTTACCCAAAGTGACATGGTGTCTATAACTTCAGTGGATGAAAACATAGGCCTCAACAAAGTCATGGCAATGTATTGCAATCACAGGTTATGGCTTTGCTTGTTACAAGCCTACTTGTATGTATGTTTGTCCTCAAGATAGCATGCATTATTTCTTTAACGTGTATTTTCCCAAATCCAATCAAAACAAACAAATCAAGCAAGAAACAAATAAACGTTAAAGGAATATGCCAATAATTTGGGCAAAATACCCTTTTTCCGACGTACCCAGAGTGAGACAATATGTTTCATATCATTTTCACCTCTCGATTCCTATGAGTGGTGTTTCATGTTAGCTTAGCAAAAAGACTTAAAATGTACAGGTGTCATTAGCCTAGCTCCGTCAAAGTAAAAAAATAAACCTTACAACAACTTGTGTATTTGAAATACATGTCTTGGAATAAAAAAAAAACAAAAAAAAAACGAGAGTCTTTTTGGAAGACGTTAGGATGGTAGGAACTACAACCGCTGAACAAATGTGTTCATGAGTTATAGTTATAGTTATAGTTCCTACCTCACTTCTCCTAAAATGACTCATTTATTAAAAAAAATCCAAGATACGTATTTCTTTACTGTGTAACACACATAATAAATTGTGTAAATAAGACAGCTTCAGAGTTGCTATAAGGTTTATTTTTTCACTTTGAGGGAGCGAGGCTAATGACTGTAGACTTCAAGTTTTTATGCTAAGCTAACATGAAATGCTTCCCATAGGAACCGAACCAGTGGACATACAGAGGTGAAAATGGTATTGAACATCTAGTGTCACTGTGGATAAGGCAGAAAAAGGGTATTTTAACCACAACATTGGAGTGTTCCTTTTAACTACATTAAAACGAAACTCAAAATATGACTGGTCCAAAAGCAGCGATAGCATTTACTTATAATAACAGTAAAACAGGAAAGCGATGATGACGATTCACGATTAATATGAAAATGACCCGCGCCTCCCTGGATCAACGTCA